>CM018043.1:32584877-32842377 GCA_008638375.1 Nyssa sinensis | reverse complement strand
AAACTGATTGAAGATAAATGCTAGATAATCTTGAGTAACTTTTAGGGATTATATGATCCAAATGATTGTGAAAGACTGATAATGTAATAAATACTTTAGAGAGAATTGTGAAATAAAATGATATATGGAATTGTGGAAATACTACAAGAATGATTACAATTATAGAAGGAAGTAAGGATCTATGACACAGTAAGGAATTATAAACTATCTTGATTTTAGAAAGCTTAAAACATTTTGATAAAGTACCAGACAAAATGAACTGTGTGATTTTATGACCCTGAAAAGACATAAAGTATAGAGAAACTTCTTGTATTATTAAAAAAAATCCTCTAAAGAAGGGAGTTGGTTAAATAATGATTAAAGAGAAACATAATGTATGATAGAGAATAGAACGTAATGTAAGATACAATATACCCATAATTAGTGTTAGAATTCATATAGGATTATAAGACAATATAAAAGAGAATGGAGTACATGACTAAAAGTGGTAATTACAAAACGAGACTCAAGTGGAATAGTATAAATCCAAGCGATTGATGAAAAAGAGGATAGGGTTTTCTAGATTATGAGCGTTCGAGTTTTGCGGACAAAAGTCAATTTAAGGGAGATAGAATGTAAGACCCCGACCCAAATAAAATAGAATAATTCCATTTATATCTTAAAGAGTCAAATAATAATATCAAGACCAGACCAAGCCCATGAGCATAGTACCAAAAGTAAACTGAGACCAACTCAGACCAAGAATAGTAGACCTCAAATATACCAGAATTATCATGATGAGTAGTATACAGTAAATGGGTATGAATACCGAGGTAACTAGTAGAATCTATGATCTCAGGGAATTATGAGATTAGGAAAAAGCCAAGTATGAACAAACTGAGCCAAGAAATGTAATACCAAAATAAACCCGAGCTATCATAATAAGCTATGTACGGTAATAGGCACGCAGTTCAAGACAAACAGTATGGTTCACAAATTGAGTGATATAAAATATTTGAATATACGGTAAGTGATTATAAGCAACCCCGAGTACCCCAAGACGACCCGTATGAGGGATCTGATAGTACGAAAAATCATGCACGTATATCTGTAGATGCCTCAAAATACGTGCATAATGTATTTTTCATATGTACATAAGTATACATATATACATGATAATATATATATATATATGTATATATAGGTATAATAATATAAAATATATATATATATATATAGATAAGAAAATACATACAACAATGGTGTTGCATGCAATGCATGCAAGTGGATTGGTGACTCACACACACAGTCGACATTGTGTGTGTGTGAGAGAGTGTGTACTAGTGTGTATGTTTGTATATAAAATACATATATATAAAAAATATCAAAGCTGCACTTAATGCAGCACAAACAAAAGAAAATAAAGCAAGAAAAGATCAGCAAAAAGAGGAAGAGAAAGGAAAGAGGGAGAAGTTGAGAGAGAGAGAGAGAGAGCCGGTGGATATATGAAAAGGAAATGAAAAGGAAACAAAGAGTTGAGGGCTGAAATATATTTCTGAATCAGTCAGAAGCTTGAAACAAAGAAGAAAGAGGAAGAAAGGAAGGAAAACTGCGAGCCAAAAGCTCAGCCGGGTGAGTAAACTTAAAATTTGATTTTTGAATTTGAAGCTTGAATGCATGTCTAAGCTTAATGGTTTTAAAGAGAATGAAAAATGGTAAATTTAGGAAGAAACCGTAGCCCATTTAGTGAAGAAATGAGTGAGAAAAACCAAGTTAAAGGTTGAAGGATAATTTCGGATCAGTAGATTTTTGATCGATTTAGCTCGTTTTATGAACGGGAAATTATTTCCCATAGGTGCATAACATTGTAGGAAAAATTTGGACTTAAAACATTGGCTAAAAAGCCACTAAATAGAAACAATGCAGCCTGCCGGAGTTGGCTGCAACTCCCTTTTCTGAGGCCTTCCAGAGTCGAAAATTCAATTTCGAGGGTGGAGATGAAATGCCCGTGAGGAGTAGAAGAGGAACCCATTGATTGGGTGTTGAAACATCATCTAAAAGTCATCGGCACTGGAGAAGGTGACCGGCGCACGGCTGGAGAAGACGCACTATGCGGCTGTTCACGCATAGGCGTTGGGCTTGGGCCACGGTTTGGGTCGGGTTAACTCGCCCAACTGAATATGGGTTAGACTCTAAACGGTGCTGTTTTGATGATTTGTGAAATGTTTAAAATTGATTTGGGGCTGTTTCGATGTAGGGATAACAAATTGAAATTGAATTGGAATAGGAATAGGGATAAGTCTATTTAAGGTTTAGGGGTTTATCCGCTGCTTGCCTATTCCAAATTGGAATAGGACTTCCTGAAATTCAGAATTGACCCAGAAGTTTTGGAAATTAGAATTTGACCCAGAATTTATGATAATTACGATTTGAACCAAAATAATAAAATAATATTTAATTTAAATAATTATTAAAAAGGAATTACCAAAATGTCCTTAAGTAAAAAATGAGTCAAACGGACTCTAATTGAAGTGAACAAATAGTGGATTTTTATTATTTCGAGCATTCTAGACTCAATGGTGGAGTCCGATTTATGAACACAGGTCTTGAGAAGTAAGAACACGTAAAAGTGCAAAATGACCGTTTTACCCTTTTTAGTACAGATGTCCGAATTGAAATCCGCGAAAGTTTAAACCGTAAAAGAGATACTTATAGTAAAGAAACATAAATATGATGAATATCATAGATTATGAAAAGGTAAACTGAGATGTATTGTTTATTGATGAAATAGGGACTTCAAAGAGAAAGGAAAGGTGACTTAATTTTATTGAGAAAGAAAGGAAATGGTTTAAGAGGTAAATAATATATGATCTCTGCATGTGATACTTCCATCCATGTCAACAGTTTTTCATGTACTATCTATTGTATTCAATACATGCCAAAAGTTTATTGAATCCACATTTGATATTGTTCTATCTTATGAAAAGTATTTATTAACTGTTATATGTCTTGATCATGATTTTTGTACACTCTGTACATAGGCCTCGAGGGGCAAGACTTATGATTTGAGCAGCCCAGTTTATATTGGCCTAGTAAGGCAATAGTTTCATTTTAGCTGTTGAGAAAAGTGATATTGCATTTACTTTTCATGGGATTTATCATGATCTTGATATATTATAAAGTGTCAGATTTGTGCTCAGTCACAAACTCCATCTGATGCTTACTAGAGCTACGGGTTGAGAAAAGGGAATCTAAAGTGGCAATTAAAATGACATTTAAAGTGGGATTTGCGAGGTCGAGTACTAAACCAATGGGTTAAGTGTTAGGCTGAGAGATCAAGGAAAAGGGAACAAAATGAGCTTAGGGGGTATGCCGGGCCCCGAGTTAAAGTGCATCCACATTTGTTGTTATTAATATCTATTATTAAAAATTCATAGATGATCATATTATTTCCTTATAAATGATTATGAGATTACACAGCTTTTTATTGAGTGCATATGATTATGCTTGAGACAGCTCATGACTGTAGCAGTATGATATTTGTTATCAGACAAATTTTCATTGATTTATCATTTAAGCTTCCTACCATTTGATATTCATTTATGAGTTCTATATTTCTTGACTGGTTATCATGTTTGCATTTTCCTAGTTCTTTTTGGATTATGCCTTCTATATTGACTTGTACACATGGCAGAGCAAAGGAGAATTACTTACTTAGTTTTCATAGCTCATACAGATACTACTTACATTTTTAGGAACAGACATTGAGAGCAGATGATAGAGCCTGCTAGCATAGAGATGGACATTACTTTTTGAAGTTGCAAGTGTAATACATAGTATAGTCTTGTAACCTCCCATGTCATCCACGTCTTGGGGATGTAATGTATTAGACTTTTTAAAGTTTGTATTTTGAGAACAGATATATATATATATATATATATATATATAAACATGCAACTTTTATTTAAAGTCCTCCGCTGTTATGTTATAATATGATAGTTGTTGCATGTTAGTAGCACTGATTGTGTAGCAAGTTTCAAATGAGATTCGGTTCGGAAAAAAGGGTTGGATCGGGGTCGCGGTTCGAGATCCGCACAAGGTGGGTTTCGGGTCATGACATAAGTCGAGGCCACCCCTAGAAGAACCATGCTCATCTTCCATTTGCCTATGGATTCAGAGCGTATCATTGGGGCTAAATGAGGAAGGAGCTCACGTCGAGCAGCGGGCAGTGCCAGCTCTTCAAAAACTGTATGTTCAGGGTAGCTAGGCTCCCCAACCTCTGTCCTCCTCTTCTTCTAGGGAGGGGCTTGTTCGGTAGGGTTGGATGTCCCCTCCAACCTTCTTCAATCCTAGGGTCCAGCCAATCAGGACTGTCTTTTTCAAGATTTCTGAATTATCTTTTACAAGTCGTCCATCCATGAGGTTCTGAAGGTTAAGGATCTGATCGTGGTGGCATTCTTGAGGGCGAAGAAGCCTCTTATACTTTTCTTATAGGTCGAGATCAAAAGCCGACCTTCTCCATGCCATTTTATCTACTGCAAAAGAAATTTAAAAACAATCCGAGTCATGTCAGAAGAGAAGTATGGTATTAAAAATAACATCTAAAGTTCTGTAAGCTCACCCTTAAACCCGTGTGTTGAGGAAAGAAGCTGTTCATGTTCTCGAAGTCTTCATATTCCCAGCCACCCTTGACAGAAGTACCACTTCTTCCATGTTTTTTTGAAAGTAGGTACCGAGGTTAGTGGCTTGAACCTCTTGTCAAAGGACATATAAAACATCCCCTCTGACTTCAGGTACTTCATATTCATATTACTTCTAATGAGAGGGATAAGAAGACCATCAATTGCCTAAAACTTTTAATGTTTAGTTTGGCAGGGCAAATTTTGTACCAGCCAAAGAACTCGTTCACTAAAGGATGGAAAGGGAAACATACACTAACCTCAAACCATTCAAGGTAGGCACAAATCTCTCCTCTCTCAATATTTGATGGGCGATCTACATCCCTCGGTATCTTACAAGACACATTTTGAGGAAAGTCAAAATCGATTTTGAGGGAATCTAGCATACCCTCAGTCACAACACTCTCGCCTTCCTCTCCCTTATGAGGTCTACCTGACGAACCAGCCTTTCTATCCCTAGGTTCAAAGTGTACTTTGATTAGAACCATTCTCGAATTGTCACCTGAAGCATTCCCAGCTTCATTACCCAAAATAAGGCCTAATGCCTCCTAATTTCCTATTTCTACAACCTCCTTCACTTCCTTTCTTGTGCTCGACTAAGCATTAGAAGTAGCCATCTTTCCAGAGGAATAACTTAAATAGGAAAAAGAGGGAAAGAGAGACAGAGGCAAAATAAGAAAAAATAAATAGAAAAGTGCACTTTCACCAACTAGCTGGGAAACTTGAAGATTAATGGCCCGATTGATCTTTAGGTACACCGGAAACCCCCCTTGAGATCTTCTTTTTGCTCGAAAATGCACTTAGTGTTTTTGAGAGTTCATAAAAAAACTCTTATTGGTGAGTTTTTCTATTTATAAGACCATCCAAGAAGGAGCAATATTTATGGCTCCAAACCCCAATCAACAGTTGGTCGATAATGGCCTTGGTCATCTAATTGGCGACTGACGCAATGATGAGGCATTAACTGTCCCATCAATGGCTATTTTATCAGAATATGCAATGGTGCATTTATGAAAGTTTGTGTGGCTTCAGAAACCTTAACCTCAGCTCTGCATGGATCCCACAAAACTGAGGCTCAAGGGGGAGTAACTGATATACCATAATTTGACTACAACAATTCAGAGTTACTAGGGCATGACACATGGCTACCAAGAATTCTTCGACATACAGAAAATAGGGTAATTGGTTCGTTAGACCAAACAGTTATCAAGATTTCAGTGGTAAGGGTTTCCGAACTGGCCATCGCCTTTCATAGGCTACCGACCTCAATATATGGAAATAAAGTTCAGTATGACTACTTCTATCTTCAGGATATCTTTAAATCCGTATCTTCACGACTCCTAATTCTGCTCAACTTAGGAGATCTATAGCCTATAAATAAGGTCCTAAGGTACGCTTTCAATTTATGTTCAATTCTTCTTTTGAATTACTGTATTTATTTCTTTACTGATTTTATTATCAAAGCGGCTATCACCGGAGCCTGCCCGGGAAGCCTTCTGACCAGAAAAGAGCAATATCAAAACATAAAAAGTATTATCTATATTTTATTAACTAATTTGACAAACTTATTCAAAGGAACATGCCCAATACCCTTTTTTTTTTTTGGTTCTGCTTTGAAAATGAGTAGTCAAAGCATTTTGCTTCTAAAAATTTTGAAAATGAAAACAATGAGAAGCACCAAAGGCGTTTGTTCTCCTGTTATTTTCAGCTTTTCACGGATGTGATTAAAAAAAATTTCAGTTTTTTTTATAGATTCCTAGAAATAAGCTAGCTGTTGTGAGAAATTGATCTTTCTTAAAACAACATTTTCAAGTTTTGATGGAGGTGGCGACTTGTATAATTTAATCATAATGCACCATGTTGTGTGTTAATTAGCAGGTTGCAGAGCATTATGAAAAAGTGATTGGAACTGATGTGAGTGAAGCCTAGTTAAAATGCCCAATGACACACCCACGAGTTGGATACCTCCACACCCCATTATCCTTGTCTGCTGATGAACTAATGTCCTTACTTGGTGGTGAGGATTCAGTTGATTTGGTGACTGTGTCTCAAGCTGTGCATTGGTTTGACCTCCTTACATTTTACTTTATTGTTTCTCACCTTCTACGAAAGACATAAGGCATACTTGTTGTTTGGGTTACAACGACAGTGTAGTCAGCCCTACATTCAATCCTATAATGAAGCACTTCCATGACACTACTCTCCCTTTCTGGAACCCCGACATCCACTATATATTTGATGGCTATCGGACACTTCCATTTCCTTTTGAGAGTGTTGGGTTGGATTCTGAGGGGAAACCACTGCCACTGGATATACCTAAAGAGTTGTCTTTTGATGGGTTTGTGAGGATGCTGAGGTCATTGTCAGCTGTTACTATGGCTAAGGAAACAGGTATGGATTTGTTATCACAAGGAGTGGTCAATGAGTTTGAGAGTGCTTGGGGTGGATCTAAATTGGACAAATCTGTCACCTACAAGGCTTTTATACTTGTAGGAAAAGTTAATCTCTAAAGTTATTTCATATTTTGTTTTAAACCTAATTGTAAGAGCAGTGCTACTTAATTAAGTTCAAAATTATAGTTAGAATTTGTTACATGTGTAATTTATTATAATTCATTAATAATTATTTAATGGACTTAGAGCTTCTTATGTTTTGAGATTTTTAATTTCTTAGGAAATTTTCTTTCGCCAACAAGTTATTGACTGGCCTACAGTATTCCAAGTGGATCCAGGGTGTCTCCATTAAACAATTAATGCATTTGCTTCATTTTGGCATAAATAGGGGAGAAACAAGTTCTTTATTTTCAACTCTAATATACACAATGACCTCAAATTTTGAATTTGTGTTAATGGGCATTAGTGGAGTTGGATAAGATAAAAACGTGTTGTGCCTTTATGACATGTTTGGTAGTGCAATTTAAGACTATAACTACAAATTTTAAAAAACTTTAGGATCTTAAGAAAAACTTTTGAGAAAACTTTAAGATTTTAACAGAAAGTTTCAATAAAATGTAGTATACAAGCATGTGTCAGCAAATACATCACGTGATTGCACGTGATTATTTTCATCCTATTTTTGAGATAGTGTGACTAGAAAGAATGTGAAGATGCTAATAAAGAGATAATTTATAAAGGATGAGCACTTGTTATTCTTGTGTGAAGCCGTTACATATGATTTTACACTAATCGTGCTCAACACTCAACATGTACGTACAAATAGAAGTTGATAGAAGCTTAGTGAAGATAATAGAAGATTCTCTCTTATTTTGGAAGGGTTAAAGTATGTCGAATCTAGGATTTTGAGTTACTCTTACCACCAATCCACATGACTAAAAATATCCCCAAGTAGCAATCTGGAGGTTCCCCCAACCTTTGGGATTCTCTTAGTTTAGGCCATCTATAGGAGCAATGTTATCAATCAATTAAGCTTCATTATTCTTCTTTCACACTGTGATATAATTCCACCTTTTGTTATTCTTCTTTCACTAATTTGACAATTAGGGTGCATCCCACTAGTGCCCAATGATTTATTATTGTTTTTCTTATTATGCCATCTAGGAATGATTTTGTTTGTTGATCAAGCTTCATCAATTGTCAGCTAGCACTAGCTTAGACATCAACACCATGCATACATAATGTTTTGAAATAAGATTTCGTTTCTTTCATGTTTAGTAGTAGGAAGTTATTTCATGGAGCTGTGGGTTTTATATATGCTACAAACAAGTGTTTCCAAGACTCTACCACCTACCAAAGCTTTTCATTGCCATGTATCTTTTGGGGATAAGGAAAATATCAACTCTTTCTACAGTCACATCAATCTGAATTTCATTTTTTAAACAATGTCTTCGTTATTCGAATCCAAAGGAGTCTTTGCTAATTAATCAACAATTTTGAAGTTTTTTCTTGCTTATGATATTGAAAGAAAACCTACAAATATTTGACAATCTTAATATACATATCTTAACCTTTATCTTTACATTATCTATTTTGATAAACAAAATTTAAGGATCTTTACAATAATTGTATTTATAGATCTATTAACACAAATCTTATGTCATATAGAATCATTTTTTTTAATAATTAATAATCCTGAAAGATGCTAAATATATTATTAGTGTTAATATTATTTATTTCAAAAACTTGCCTTGAGCCTTTTATAAGAAAAAATGATACATATCTTTTAAATTATATTTTAAAATTTTTTCTCAAAGGCAAAAAAGAAAAAGAAAAATCCAAGTATTTTTTAAATATTAACCTAAATGTTAGTGAAATATTCAAATCACCTTTGTATGTTGATAAATTGAGAAATTTATCGGCGATAATTAAAGATAATATGATTTATATCAAAACTACGTAATTAAATTACTAACTATCCTTTGTATAACGAAGTTGATTCATACCAAGTTTATGAATTAATATTGATGTGCCCACTTTCTCCCATATCGATTAGGAGTCGAGAGCTGGTGTTGTTTATAAGCCCCAGGCTACTCTCTTCCTAGCACAAGGCTTTTTCCCCCGCCCAAGGGGAGGAACAAAGCCGTGCAGGCCGCCCAGGCCCAAAGCGGACAATATTGGGCAAGGGAGTCTACGGTGCGCAGAAAAGTGCAGCATCAGTTTGGTCGCGCGCATGGGCATGGCTTGGGCAAGGCGTGGCACTTGGCAGCAGTTGGGCACGCATGGCGGCAGTCAGACGCGCGTTGGCATGTGCACTTGCGCGCACATGGGCATGCCTTGGGCAAGGCATGGCACTTGCCAGCAGTTGAGCTTTGTTGTGAGTTCCTTGGCGCAGATCGCGCCGGGGTTCATTTTTTTGGCCGAAGAGTGCGCACGGACGCAACACTCCTGATAAGGGGAGCTCACATCCCCCAGGGAATCTCTCAGGGAGTACATCGCGCGTTTCAATGCCGAGCTCACTGAGGTCACAGATTGTAGTCCGAGCTTCCTGGTTGCCGCTCTAACCTCTGGCCTTGTTCAGGGGGGCTTCTAGCACATTTTTCCATGATTCTTTTTGCATTTAAAAGCTTAAATAATGCTTAACATAACCCTATAATTAAATTACACAAATACACATAAATTCTTCTATTTAAGAAAAAAATTTCAGTTCACAAGAAAAAAAGAATGAGCAACTCTCTGTTGCTCGTTCGAATGAAGCCTTGGCTCTTTCAAATGAACAACAGAGAAGTTCATTCTCATTCGTTCGAAGACTCTGTATCAAATGAAGAGCTGCAACCTCAGTTTGACGCCGTCTGTATTTTCTCACATCGGTTAGGAGTCGAGAAAAAGTGCAGCATCAGTTTGGCGCCGTTTGTGGGAACGAGACCTACTCTTCCCTTACTCCTACCAGTCCCGACTGGGGAGCAGATGATGTGCCCACTTTCTCCCACATTGGTTAGGAGTCGAGAATTGGTGTCGCTTATAAGTCCCTAAGCTACTCTCTTCCTAGCACAAGGCCTTTTCCCCTGCCTAGGGAGAGGAACAAAGACGTGTGGGCCGCCCAGCCCAAAACAGACAATATTGGGTTATGGAGCCTATGATGCTGCAAAAAAGTACAGCATCAAATACTTTTGCAGATAGTTATTCTTCAAGTCTAAGGGAAAAAAAAAAAGACAATATATGGGACTTTTGAAGTGTTTTTTCATATTAATTTCTGATTTTAATTTAAAATGCTCAAAAGATAAATAAATCAATACGGCATCAATTTATATTAAAAAAATTAGCATTTTTTTTTTGTTTATTTTTTGCTCCAAATGTTAAGATTGTTAGATTTTCATTGGGACGTTTAAAGCCATGTAACTTTTTAAGTACTTAGAAATAGTATTTAAAAAAGCACGCATTTAACGAATCACTGTAAACTCTTAGAACCTATTACAGAGAAAAGCAATCACCTAGAATTATATATTTATTCATGGTGGTCCCACCATAAAGAAACAGAAACGCGTGGCAACTCAGGTTCGTAACTGCGCTGCCTTCCAGAAAGCTCATGCACACGGATTCATACTCGCACGATTCTTCAACATAAACAGCACGTATTCCAATCCAGTAATGTTGCCACGTGTAAGAAAACACGCTAACGGGAACGTGTTTCAATAATTGGTTTAATTTTTGTGTATGTAGAACTCTAGCCGATATGAAGACGCGGATAAGAATTCTGACGTCGGTTATCCCATGCATATCAACAGAAGCCTCTCTTCGTATTCTGTAAGGAATTGAATCTTTTACCTATTTCCTTTAGAAAGCTAAAAATATATATATAAGGCAGTAGGCAGTAGCGCAACAATTCTAGCCTCACCTACGCGTTGCCCTCTCTCACTCTGTGTGTGTCTATAGACTCGAATATCTCTATCTCTTCCTACAACTACAATGGCTGTGGATGACATACACATCCTCGACACTAACGACATGACGACGAACCTGGATGACTTGGAAGCAAAGTATTCTATTTCTTCTTACGATGATTTTTTGGAGCAGCCGCTATCAATACCACAGGACTCAATAGAGGATTTAGATCTTTTTAAAAGTTTTACCGGTGATTTCATCTCTGTGACCAGTTTGGATAGTTATTTGTCCGTCCCAAAACCCACCCACGGTAATGAGTTCACTCTAGAGAAGAAAACCCTTACACAAGAATTTCTGCTTGGATCTATTATTGCAACGAAGAAGCGCAGGAGCAAACGGGTGGCGAATAAGAAACTACACGCGTGCTTATCAAAAGAGAGGACATTTTCTTTATTGCCCAATGTTGATGCTTCAGGGCATACGATGAGAAAGTGCAGGCACTGCCAAACAGCGAATACACCACAATGGAGAATGGGTCCTATGGGGCCCAAGACCTTGTGTAATGCTTGCGGTATGCGATACAAATCGGGGAGGTTGGTGCACCAATATCGACCGGCGGCGAGTCCAAATTTTGATATTTCCAAACATTCCAATTTTCATAGGAAGATATTAAAATGGAAAGGGCATGTGTAAATAGTTGGTTTTTTTTTTTCATTGAAGGTTAATGATATTGGTATATTTTGATTTTTTAAGTATTTATATATAGCTTAGATTTACATTATATATAAATGTTGTTGTTATTTTTTAAGCACATATTATCGAGCAAACACATATTTTATTCTCTTCCCTTTATGAGTTGTTACATCTCATATATGTTTTATTCTCAAGGTTTTATTTAATTATTTTTTATCCATTACTTGTCTTTTATAGAAGGGTAGTTGCTTTGAGTAAAATTTGATTGAGTGACATTAGTGACTTGCATTTGATAAGGACTTTCTAAACGGAACACTGCTGTTAAGAAATCCTAATCAAGTTACGAGTATCCAAGATTTGGAAGATAAACGAGTATCCAAGATTTGGAAGATAAATCCTAATAGGGTTACTATTGTGCTTTTAAGTATCAAAGATCTAGAAGATCCCGTTATGCTATTGTGAAGTTACTCTTTTTGTGTGATAGAAGTTGACTTTAGTTTTGTTATCAATGATCTGGGTATGCTCAGATTTTTATGTGATCAAAGTTAACTTTAGTTTTGGTATCAATGACCTCGGTATGCTCACATATTTGTGTGACCGAAGTTTACTTTAGTTTTGGTATCAATGACAATAGTTTGCTCAATTTTTTGTGTGATTGAAGTTTACTTTACTTTTGATATCAATGACCTTAGTATGCTCGAATTCTTTGTCTGACCGAAATTGACTTTAGTTTTGGTATCAAGATGACCCCAAGGGGTAGTCATTTTAGTCATATCAACTATTTTTAGGTTAAGTTTTAGTTGGTGCCCGTTCGTGTAACATCCTGAAACTTTAGCTTAAATGTTTACTAACCAACCTATCATATATTAAGATAGTTCAAAATTATATAATATGAGAGCTTACTTGATATGAGAAATAGGCCAATTTCATAGCCTAATTTGACAAAATGGACACCAATTATAGAATCTAAGTCTCAAAATATACTAGTATGTCCATTTTTATATAAATTTGAGACAAATACCCTTGATTACGTGTCTCCACAAGAGATAATCTTATCATCATAGGTGATCTACACATGCCACCTTAGACTTGACATGTTACTGTGCAGATTTTTATCTAAAATATGTGAAACTCCAAGCATGACAAGGATAACAAGTGTGTCGCCTCATGGTATGAGGTGTCCATGTCAAGTAGTTACAAGAATGTAGAGCTTGTAGCATACTTAATGCACGTGTATATATATACGACTGAACACATCATGCTTAGCCATTGCTTGAGGTGGCCACATCTGATGCAAATGAAAAATGTTAGCCCTAAAGGTTTTTAAATAAGGATATCTCAATAATTTTGATAATAACAAAACATTGACTATGTAAACTAATGTTTTATTTAGTGACAATGCAAATAGGTCATTCAGGTCAAAGATAATAGTTGACTAAGAAATATCAAAGTCTATTAAATGGACCAATCCACTTAAAGTACAAGTTTCAAAGCCAAAATTCAAGCTAGTGGAATTCACTCATGATCAACCAAGCAAATAGACACACTCAAGCCCAAGGAATCAAGACAAGTCAATGAGAGACTTTATTTTTCCTTATTTTGGGGTTTTGAGTGAATTAGGTTTAGATTGATCATAAGAGTAAGTTCTAATTATTTAAATGATCAACTAGAACCAATTATAAAATAATTTTTCGAAACACTGCATTGAGACATTTTAAGATTTGAAAGATCAAGTTGTTTTGAACAAGAGACTTCGGTGAAATAGGCAAATAGCGTAAACTACCAAAACCAATCAACTAATTCTTATGTCTAATTTTTAGACTATCAAAACTAGTAGACCATTTTCATCTACCAATCAACTGACTGACAGTTTTGTACATAGTTTGAAATTATTATCCAAACCAGTCGACCACTTTGAACAACTAGTCGACTGGTTCTCAAAGATAAAAATAGTGTATTGAAAAACTAGTTGACTAATTCCAAAGACTAGTCAACTAATTGATATTGAACAAATGAACCCTGACTCTTTCGACAAATTAGTTAAGCTGATCAGTCAACTAGATCTTCATCCATTACAGGAAAAGCCACTATTAGCGACGCACTTGTGCGTCACTAATAATGGCAATGTGCATCGCTAAATCTCTTTAGCGACGTACAAAGAGGCGTCACTAAATACGTTGCAAAAGGTCGTGTCGCTAATAGTATTGGCAATGCACACCTTCTGAGCGTTGCTAAAGGTAACTATTAGCGACGCACATTGAGCATCGCTAATAATTGGTCATAGGCATCGCAGAAAATATATACGGACACAACGTGCGTCGCTAAAAGCTACCATTGGCGACGCACAAAGAGCGTCACTAGTGGTTGATTTTAGTGACGCACACTGTGTGCGTCGCTAATGGTAGATTTTAGCGACGCAGACTGTGTACATCGCTAATGGTTGCTTTTAGCGACGCACAATGAGGGTGTCACTAATGGTAACCTTTAGTGACGCATTATGTGCGTCGCTAATAGTGACGAATGTAAAGCGTCGCTATAAATTTATTTCTTTACTTTTAGCGACGCATGTGTGTGCGTTGCTAAAAGTTTATTTTTTTTTTTTAAACCATATTTGCTTTGTTTTATTTGTTGTTTTATTTCTGTTTAAACCTGTATCAATCATCGTGATATACAATAAAATCCAAGCATTCTGAAATGAATATATTAAAAAATAAAAATACATTCATATATATATATATATTATACTAATTATGTACATTTGTAAAAGTACAATTTAAGAATAAATAGAAAAATAAAAAATTGTCTCAAAAAATATAACTACAGATGTTCATAAAAGGAAAAAAAAACAAATAACAAGTTCGGATGCAAAACATAAAGACGGTGGCGTAATAATTCTGATCAATCTGGAAAAAAGATTAGATGATATATATTAGAACAATTATTAAATATATATGAACATAGAATGTGAATAGTTTTTTTTTTTTTTTTTTGCATGCATAAATAGTAAGAACGGCATAAAGTAGCATAAGTTGCAAACCACTGATTCGAACTGATTGCTGTAAGCTTGTGGTAGTCTATTTTGTCATTTGTGAGGTGTGTGATGGGGTTTCGGGATAGTTAGGCCGATATTCGGCATTTTTGTCCGTCAAAACTTCAAAATGGGCATTTTCGGAGCAAAAACTTGCATAAGCCTCAAACCGGGCATCCGAACCTAGTGTCGTAAGTTCGTGCAAGTCTAATTTATCATTTATGAGGTGTGTGATGGGGTTTCGGTGTAGTTAGGCTGATGTTCAGTATTTTAGTCTGTCAAAACCCCAAAATGGGCCTTTTTGGAGTTGAAACTTGCATAACTTTCGAACCGGTGATCCGAATTAAGTGCTGTAAGTTTGTGCAAGTCTATTTTATCATTTGTGAGGTGTGTGATTGGGTTTCAGTGTAGTTAGGCAGATATCCGTCATTTTGGTCTGTCAAAATCCCAAAATGGGCCTTTTTGGAGCTGAAACTTGCATAAGTTTTAAACTGGTGATCCGAACCGAGTGATGTAAGTTCATGCAAGTCTATTTTACCATTTGTGAGGTGTGTGATGGATTTTTGGTGTAGTTAGGCCGATATCCGGCATTTTGGTCCATCAAAACCCCAAAATGGGCCATTTTGGAGCTGAAACTTGCATAAGTTTCAAACCCACGATCTGAATCGAGTGTTGTAAGTTCGTGCAAGTCAATTTTATCATTTTTGAGGTGTGTGATAGGGTTTCGGTGTAGTTAGGCCAATATCCGGCATTTTGGTCTGTCAAAACCCCAAAATAGGCCTTTCGGGAGCTGAAACTTGCATAAGTTTCAAACCGGTGATCCGAACCGAGTGTTGTAAGTTTGTGCAAGTCTATTTTATCATTCATGAGGTGTGTGATGGGGTTTCAGTGTAGTTAGGCCGATATCTGGCATTTTGGTCTGTCAAAACCCTAAAATGGGCCTTTTTGGAGCTGAAACTTGTATAAGTTTCAAATCGGTGATCCCAACTGACTGCTGTAAGTTCATGCATGTCTATTTTATCATTTTTGAGGTGTGTGATGGGGTGTCTGGGTCAGTAGGCCGATATCCGGCATTTTGGTCCGTCAAAACCCCAAAATGGGCCTTTTTGGAGCTGAAACTTGCATAAGTTTCAAACCGGTGATCCGAACTGAGTGCCGTAAGTTTTTGGAAGTCTATTTTATCATTCGTGAGGTGTGTGATGGGGTTTTGGTGTATTTAGGCAGATATTCGGCATTTTGGTATGTCAAAATTCAAAAATGGGCCTTTTCGGAGCTAAAACTTGCATAAGTTTCAAACCGGTAATCCAAACCGAGTGACGTAAGTTTTTACAAGTCTATTTTGTCATTCTGGAGGTGTGTGATGGGGTTTTGGTATAGTTAGGCTGATATCTATTATTTTGGTCAGTCAAAACCCCAAAATAGGCCTTTTTGGAGCAGAAACTTGCATAAGTTTCAAATCGGAGATCCAAACCGAGTGTCGTATGTTCGTGCATTTCCATTTTAACATTTTTGAGGTGTGTGATGGGGTGTCGGGGTCGATAGGCTGATATTCGGCATTTTGGTCTTTCAAAACCCTTAAAATAGGCCTTTTTGGAGTTGAAACTTGCATAAGTTTCAAACCCGTGATCCGAACCGAGTGCCGTAAGTTAGTTGAAGTCTACTTTGTCATTTTTAAGGTGTGTGATGGGGTTTCAGTGTAGTTAGGCCGATATCTGATATTTTGGTTCGTCAAAATCCCAAAATGGGCCTTTTTGGAGCTAAAACTTGCATAAGTTTCAAACCGGCGATTTGAATCGAGTTCCGTAAGTTTGTGGAAGTCTATTTTATCATTTTTTAGGTGTGTGATGGGGGTTTGCTGGAGTTAGGCCGATATCCGACATTTTTGTTATTCAAAACCCCAAAATGGAAATTTTTGGAGCTGAAACTTGCATAAGTTTCAAACCGGTAATCTGAACCGAGTGCCATAAGTTCGTGCAAGTCTATTTTATAATCTTTGAGGTGTGTGATGGGTTTTCGGGGTAGTTAGGCCGATATCCGGCATTTTTGTCCGTCAAAACCCAAAAATGAGCGTTTTCAAAGCAAAAACTTGCATAAGTCTCAAACCGGGCATCCGAACCGAGTGTCGTAAGTTCGTGCAAGTCTATTTTATCATTTATGAGGTGTGTGATGGGGTTTCAATGTAGTTAGGTCGATATCTGGCATTTTGGTCTATCAAAACCCTAAAATGGGCCTTTTGGAGTTAAAACATGCGATTGTTTCAAACCGGTGATCCAAACCGAGTGCGGTAAGTTTGTCCTTATCTATTTTATCAGTTAGAGGTGTATGATGGGGTTTCATTGTAGTTAGGTCGATAACCGGCATTTTGGTCCATCAAAACCCCAAAATGGGCCTTTTGGAGCTGAAACTTGCATAAGTTTCAAGTCGGTGATCCAAACTGACTGCCGTAAGTTCGTGCATGTCTATTTTATCATTTTTAAGGTGTGTGATGGGGTTTCGGTATAGTTAGGCTGATATTCGGCATTTTAGTCTATCAAAACCCCAAAATGGACCTTTTTAAGAGTTGAAACTTACATAAGTTTCAAATCGGTGATCTGAACCGTATGCCGTAAGTTCGTGCAAGTCTATTTTATCATTTTTGAGGTGTGGGATGAGGTTTCGGTGTAGTTAGGCTGATATCCAGCATTTTGGTCCATCAAAACCCCAAAATGGGCCTTTTTGGAGCTGAAACTTGCATAAGTTTCAAACCTACGATTTGAACCAAGTATTGTAAGTTCATGCATGTCTATTTTATCATTTTTGAGGTGTGTGATGGGGTGTCGGGGTCGGTAGGCCGATATCCGGTATTTTGGTCAGTTAAGACCCCAAAATGGGCCTTTTTGGAGCAGAAACTTGCATAAGTTTCAAACCGGTGATCCGAACTGAGTGCCGTAAGTTCGTGAAGTCTATTTTATAATTTGTGAGGTGTGTGATGGGTTTCGGGGTAGTTAGGCCGATATTCGGCATTTTTGTCCGTCAAAACCCCAAAATGGGTCTTTTTAGAGCAAAAAGTTGCATAAGTCTCAAACCGGGCATCCGGACTGAGTGTCGTAAGTTCGTGCAAGTCTATTTTATCATTTATGAGGTGTGTGATGGGGTTTCGATGTAGTTAGGCTGATAACTAGCATTTTGGTCCGTTAAAAGCCCAAAATGGACCTTTTTGGAGCTGAAAATTGTATAAGTTTCAAGCCGGTGATCCAATCCGAGTGCCGTAAGTTCGTGCACGTCTATTTTATCATTTTTGAGGTGTGTGATGGGGTTTCGATGTTTTTAGGCTGATATCCGGCATTTTGGTCCATCAAAACCCCAAAATGGGCCTTTTTAGAGCTGAAACTTACATAAGTTTCAAACCGGTGATCCGAACCGAGTGCCATAAGTTCGTACAAGTCTATTTTATCATTTTTAAGGTGTGGGATGGGGTTTCGATGTAGTTAGGCTGATATCCGGCATTTTTGTCCATCAAAACCCCAAAATGGGTCTTTTTCGAGCTGAAACTTGCATAAGTTTCAAACCCACGATCTGAACCGAGTGTCGTAAGTTCGTGCAAGTCTATCTTATCATTAGTGTGGTTTTTGATGGGGTTTCGGTGTAGTTAGGCCGATATCCGGCATTTTGGCCTGTCGAAACCCCAAAATGGGCATTTTTGGAGCTGAAACTTGCATAAGTTTCAAATCGGTGATTCAAACCAAGTGCCGTAAGTTCTTGCATGTCTATTTTATCATTTTTGAGGTGTGTGAAGGGGAGTCAGGGTCGGTAGGCCGATATCCGACATTTTGGTCTGTCAAAACTCCAAAATGGGCCTTTTCGGAGCTGAAAATTACATAAGTTTCAAACCGGTGATCCGAACCAAGTGTCATAAGTTTGTGCAAGTCTATTTTATATTTTTTGAGGTGTGTGATGGGGTTTCGGTGTAGTTAGGCCGATATTCGGCAATTTGGTCTGTAAAAATTCCAAAATGGGCCTTTTTGGAGTTAAAACTTGCATGAGTTTCAAATCGGTGATCCGAACCGAGTGTCATAAGTTTGTGCAAGTCTATTTTATCATTCTTGAGGTGTGTGATGGGGTTTTGGTGTAGTTAGGCCGATATCCGGCATTTTGGTCTGTCAAAACCCGGAAATGGGCCTTTTTGGAGCTTAACCTTGATAAGTTTCAAATCGGTGATCCGAACTAAGTGCCGTATGTTTGTGCATGTCTATTTTATCATTTTTGAGGTGGGTGATGGGGTTTCGATGTATTTAAGTCGATATCCGGCATTTTGGTCTGTCAAAACCCCAAAATGGGCCTTTTTGGAGCTGAAACTTGTATAAGTTTCAAACCGGTGATCCAAACTGAGTGCTGATGAGTGCGAAAAAGTGCACTCTAAATACCTTATTATTGGATTAAAATGCTAGAATGTGACCCTATTATGAGAGCATAGTGTTTAATATTTTTAGTTCCTTCATATTTAGTTTTATGATATATTTTTTGTTTAAATGAGCTAATTAATATATTTATTGAATTAGGGAAGCATTGAAGGTCAAAGAAGAGCTATGGAGTATATTATGCAATTTTAACTTTTAGGCAGATTCGATCCATCGAGCTTCAACTGAGATTTGGATGGCGTTATAGTTTCAGAATTAGAAAGTGGTATTTATGAAGTTTTCAGAGGACATCTTGGGCTTTTCAGAAAGGTCTGGTTTGCAAAAATTGGAGTTCGTTTGGGCCTCCAAACGGTGTTTCAAAGACGGGTCTGGAAAGCTGCTCCGAACCTGTCCAACCAGCTAACTTCAAGGGGTCATAACTTGAGCTTCCGAAATCCAAATCAGGTGATTTTTAATGCTACAATTATCTACTCATCTAGGGATACAACTTATGTGAAGATCTTGAGTCAAGATTCAGTCGTTGTGTAATAGAAAATAGAGCCTAAAGTTGGTAGCTACTGGCTGTGCGCGAGATTGGGTAACAGTAAGTAAAGAAAAAGAGAAAAATGAAAAAAGAAAAATCAAAGCAGGTGTGGCACGGTTGGGTTTGAAGCAAAAAACAAAAGCAAGGAAAAAAAGAACAAAAGTCAAATAGAAAAGCAAGGGGGCCCATGCGGCTGAGCTGAAGTCCAAGCAAAAGGAAAAGAAGAAAAACAAAGGTGGCGTGTGGGGCCTTGTTGCATTCAAAGGCAGACGACTGGGCTTTGTGCAGAGAAGCCGTGCGGCTGGGGGTTTTAAAGCCAAATGGGCTTGGCGTGGGGCCCTCGCGCGAGTGAAAGAAACCAAGTGTTGGGCTTAATTGCACGAGGCGCGAGGCCAGGCAAAAAAATCCGTAGGGCCTAGGCGCTGTTTTGAAGGCCCATGCGCCTAGGGCTAAATTGAGGGATCCGTGTGGCTGCGCAAGAGGAAAAGACAAGCAGGTCCTGCGGCAAGAAAGAAAGAACGGAGCTGCGGCTGTTTTGGGAACAAGAGGGCTGCGGCGTGGTAGTGTACAGAACAGAAAAAAATCAGTCGCGGCTATTCATGGCTCAGCTTTTCTTTGTGAGGTTTATGTTACCCGTCCTATACATGGGTAACTAAATTTCTAAGTGGGGTTAGGGATGAACTTGCACCATAGATGATTATTTTAATTTATTTTTGATTCCTGTACGTGGTTTTCACTTGTTAAATTCTTTGATGATCATTCATAATTAATTGTTGGATTTTATTGTCCGAATAATTAAAGGGTTTAGTCCGTTTATAGATTCAGTCATGCTTTTTCTATCGAATGGATTAATGTTTTGATTATTTTTGGAACAATTAAATATTTATATTGATTCAATTCTCTGTTGCAATATTGCTTGTTGGGTATATTGTCGTCATTGGGTTTTTTCAATGTGAATAATAACTTGTGTGATTTAAAAGTGTTGAATGATTTTTCAAAGGGTTATTTTTAGTCTAATTGTGGTTCATAATTGTATATCTTCCGATTGAGATTTTTGGGATTTAATTTCTCAATTGAGTTATTAGTGAATTAAAAATAATTAAAATACCAGATATGTGCAAGGGATTCCCGACACTCCATTGTTTGTTAAATTTGAATATTTTCTTCCATTAATTAATTTGTTTAATTATTAATTTGCATTCAAAAATCACTTTTCTATATTTTTATTTTCTCGCTAACCGTCTAATACTTTCTTTAGCTTAAGAGATTCTGTTTATTATTCTTTTAATTTAGTCTCCTTGTGGAATCGACACCCCAAAGCTACACTACAACTACCGCGTTATTCTTTGGGTGTAATCAAATTTTGGCGTCGTTGCCGGGGAGACGGTAGAAGAATTAGTAGATAGTTTTTCTTTTCAGCAGTTTGTAAAGGCGGTAACTTCGTTCCCTTCTTTTTACTTGCTGCATTATTATTATTATTATTATTATTATTTTTATTTTTACTGTTATTATTATTTTTATTTTTATTTTTATTTCTAGTTATTTATTTACTAATTTTCTTTAATTTCTTTATTTCTTTTTTTTTTTTTTTTATTTTTATTTATTTTATTATTGTCATCTTGCATGCATAATAGGTATAGGGACACATTAGGTTGATTTGCTTATAGGCCTGTGTTAGAGTCAGATTTAGAGACTAATTTTTCTTGTTTTTCTAATTCTTTGTTTGATAATTCTTCCAATTCTGAAAATATGAGTGAATACGAGGATCAACCCACTAGGACCCTTCAGGATTACCTTTACCCTACACGCACAGCCACACCATCATGCATTATGTTTCCACCCAATGCTCGTCCAATTGATGTTAAAACGGGGGCAATACAATTACTCCCTACATTTCATGGTTTGGAAAATGAGAATCCATACGTGCATATTAGGGAGTTTGAAGAAGTAGTTGCGACTTTTCATAGTCAGAATGCAACACAAGACATTGTGAGACTTAAGTTCTTTCCTTTCTCTTTGAAGGATCGAGCTAAGAGTTGGCTATACTCACTGAGATCACGGTCAATTGGATCGTCGAATGAGATGACCGAGATTTTCTTCACTAAATACTTTCCCCAACACAAGACCAATGCTTTAAAAAGACAGATTTCTACCTTCGCACAAAAGGATAGTGAGACTTTGTATCAGTCTTGGGAGAGATTTAAAGAGTTATTGAGTATATGCCCACACCATGGCTATGAGAGTTGGCGTGTAGTGAGTTATTTCTAGGAGGGACTTACACCTAGAGAGCGCCAATTTGTAGAGATGATGTGTAATAGGTGAGTTCTTACAGAAAGATCCTGATGAGGCCATAGAGTACCTTAATGAGCTTGTTAAAAAGCTTACACTTGGACAGGACCTAGTGCTACTGAGAGCACAAATAGGTCATAACCTATAGGGAGCCAAAATAGTAGGAGAATTTACCATCTTAGGGAAGAGGATAACTTGAAAGCTAAGGTTGAGACATTCACTAAGGAATTAGAGGTGCTAAAGGCTAGAGACGTAAAGCCAACACACTTGGCTAATCATGCAGAGTCTTTTAGACCATGTTCTGTGTGTGGCAGGGTAGATCACCTTGCCCAAGAGTGTCCCACATCAGCTGAGATGAGAGGGATGTATGAGGACCAATGTAATACCTTAGGTATGTACAAGAAGCCCTTCACACCCTACTTTGAGACTTACAATCCAAGGTGGCGAAATCACCCCAATTTTAGCTGGAAATTTGAGAACCAGCCACATGCACCACCACCTGCACAGCCTTTTAGATCATACCCTTGCACCATATCATGCACCAGATCATGCATCTTCATCTTCTAGGAATTCTTTAGAAGACACTTTACATGCATTTATTGAAGCACAGGGTAAAACTAACAAAAAATTTGAATCATTGAGCATGCAGGTTGTTGAAGAAAATAAGGAGATAAAGAGCCAAGTGTCCAAATTGATGAGCTCCTTGAGTGTGAATGAGCGAGGCAGATTCCTTTCCCAAGCTCAGTCCACACCCCAAGGTCAACACATGGCGCAGAAAAATTTGAAGGATGTGAACGCCATTGTGACTCGAAGTGGTAAGTCTTTACACATCCCAACAATGGACAAATCAGAGGATGTGGAAAAGGAACAAGATAGTAGCAATGCTGAGCTGCCCAAGGAACCAGAGGTGATAAAGAGCTATGTTAAGGTACCATTTCCTCAGGCTTTAAAATCAACCAAGCACACTTTGGATCCTAACAATGAAATCTTAGAGAATCTCAGGCAAGTAAAAATCAATCTTCCTCTTTTGCATGTGATCAGACAAATTCCTACTTATGCAAAAGTCCTTAAAGATTTATGTACAGTTAAGAGGAAGCATCATGTGAAGAAGACAACATTCCTGACAGAGCAAGTTAGTGCTCTAATTGAGCAGAGGATTCCCCCCAAGTACAAGGATCCTGGTTGTCCAACCATTGCATGTAGCATTGGAAATCATGAGTTTGGACAAGCTCTACTTGATTTAGGAGCAAGTGTGAATTTAATGCCTTATTCTATTTACTTGCAGTTGGGGTTAGGAGAGATCAAACCAACTTCTATGGTATTGCAATTGGCTGACCGTTCAGTCAGAGCACTACGGGGTGTGGTAAAGGATGTTCTAATTCAAGTTGATAAATTTTATTATCCTGTTGATTTCATAATCCTTGACACTAGCTCTGTTGTTGATTCTACTTCAAAGATTCCTTTGATTTTAGGTAGGCCGTTCCTTGCCACTGCTAATGCTCTTATCAATTGCAGGATTGGGCTCATGAAGCTATTTTTTGGGAACATGACTCTTGAGGTGAATATATTTCATGTTGCAAAACAGCCAGAAGAGGAGGATGAAAGCTGTCAGACGTGCATGGTTGACTCACTCATGGATAAGGGAATTCCTACAACTCATGATTCTGACCCCCCTGAGCATTTTCTTGTTAATACTGAGTTTGACTATATTTCTGATCCATCTGATGTGGTTGATGTTTGTGCTATTTTTGACAGAACTCAGGATTATGGAGCACGGGGATGGAAACCGAAGTTCAAGGAGTTGCCTACAAAAAGGGAAAGAGCAGATTCCTTCAAGTGTGGAAGCACCTAAAGTTGAATTGAAGCATTTGCCTAAGGGTTCAAAACATGCCTTCCTTGATCCAGGTGATACTTTTCCTATTATTATGTCATCTGAATTGTCTAAGTCTCAAGGTGAGAAATTACCTCAGACCCTAAGTAAGCCTAGGTCAACCCTAGGTTGGAGCATTGCTGATCGAGTGAAAATGAAAGCGTTTCATGATAATAATATTTTGAGAAAAACTTTTAAGCCTAATGATCGAGTGTTCTTATATGATTCTAGACTCCATACGCACACAAGAAAACTCAGGTCTAGGTGCATAGGCCCCTTTATAGTGAATAACATTTTTGAAAATGGGGCAGTAGAAATAAAGGATCCCAAGGACAGTCGAATTTTTAAAGTCAATGGTCAGCGCCTTAAAGTTTTAATTGATAGGCAAGTTCTGGAAGTGGAAGACATTCCACTTATGGACCCGGACTATCCACCTTGATCATGCCATGCAGGAATGTTTTATTTTTTATTTTTAGTATTTATTTATTTATTTATTTTCTTTATTTTATTTGTTTTATTTTGTTTTTGTTTTCTTTTATTTTAGTTTTTTTTCCCTTTTTGTTTGTTGTTGTTTTCCTTGTTTTTATTTTGCAGGTTAATTTCATTTTGTCGGTTTAGGTTGTCATCTCTGGTGCTTAGCGAGCTGCTCACGTCACCCATCAGGTGTATTCTCTCCTTTTTAGTACCCTCCATTCAATTTTGATTGTTAAACATTGAGGACAATGTTTCATTTAAGTTGGGGGGTGGTGATTGCAAATTCATATTTTCATGTGTCAAAATTTTTTTAAAATTTGCATCACACGTGCATCTTTTCACATGAGTACTCATTCTCATTCATAGCTATTTTTGTGAGTTCACCGAATCCACCATAATCATTCTACTGAGGCATTCACAGAACTTTTAATGCACTTATCCAAACTTTGTGGTAAGATGGTGGTTTGACACATGTAGCTAGAGAACTCTTTTGCTTAAGTATTCATGTGTGTTTTGGAGAGAATTGAGAGTCTACAAATTCAGTTTGTGATAAGCGTTCATTGATCTGTTGAATTGGGCACTTCTTTTGAGAATATCATTACATGGTTGGTGGAATGATGACGGATATATTTGGGATATGACGAAGGTCAACTTAGGATTAACGTTTGAGCCTTTCAAGCTAGCCCTTCTCATCATAGACCCTTAGTAGCCACTTTGAGCCAACAAACACAGATAGTTTTTTCATGTTCCCACATCATCCATACCTCTCCACATTGGAGTATAGCCTATACATTGATTTTCCTACCCTTTTTGCTTCCAAGTGTGTACTAGGTGGAATTTGCAGTTCGTGTCTTTTGTGTTACATTGAAAAAAAGAAAAAAAGAAAAAGAAAGAGTACAAGTGCAAAAGTGTTTAGTTGGGTGAGCATCAAAGTCAATGAGCATCAAAGTTTATTAGATTCAAAGAAAAAAAAAAGGAAAAAAAAGAAAAAAAATTTGGAAAAGAAAAAGAGAAAGAAGAAGAAGAAGGAGACGTTTTGTTATTCAGAGATTTGAAAAGTTGAAGAGTAAATCAAGTGGAAAGTTTGGTTTGCTATGGTTCGTAATGAAATTCTCTTAGTATGTACTTGGAAGTTTTTGAATCCTTTTTACCTTCTTCTTCATATAGCCCTAACCCGAGCCACGTTACAACCCCTTTTATGTTGATCATTCTGATCTTAAGTAAGCCCGTGGAAAGAGTGGTGGAAGTCTCATTTGTTAGTGCTCCTATCATAAGATCAATGTTTGCTTGTTGCTTGCACATAATTCCCTAATTTTTCATTGAGCGTGTACACCCCTTGTCAACTCCATAGAGAGAATCCCTACATGAAATACTTTTATACCCGTGAGATATGGAGTTGAACCTTTTGCTTGAGATGTTCTTGATGTTGCATGTGTCATGGCTTGTGGTTAGATGGATATGATTTGGAGCACACACGCACACTCTGTGAATTGCTATAAGTGGATTCAATGTTACAGGGTTTTTGAATTCCTAAAATTGCCTTGATTTACGAATTTAAAAAGTGTGATTAGATGCCTTCTGTGTGTGGTCTTCCTTGATTTCTTCGGCCAAATGCATGGAAATTGTTAGGGACTAGCAATGAGTAAGCTGGGGGGTGTGATGAGTGCGCAAAAGTGCACTCTAAATACCCTATTATTGGATTAAAATGCTAGAATGTGACCCTATTATGAGAGCATAATGTTTAATATTTTTAGTTTCTTCATATTTAGTTTTATGATATATTTTTTGTTTAAGTGAGCTAATTAATATATTTATTGAATTAGGGAAGCATTGAAGGTCAAAGAAGAGCTATGGACTATATTATGCAATTTTCAGCTTTTAGGCAGATTCGATCCATCGAGCTTCAACTGAGATTTGGATGGCGTTATATTTTCAGAATTAGAAAGTGGTATTTATGAAGTTTTTAGAGGACATCTTGGACTTTTCAGAAAGGTCTGGTTTACAAAAATTGGAGTTTGTTTGGGCCTCCAAACGGTGTTTCAAAGACGGGTCTGGAAAGCTTCTCCGAACCTGTCCAACCAGCCAACTTCAAGGGGTCATACCTTGAGCTTCCAAAACCCAAATCAGGTGATTTTTAATCCTACAATTATCTACTCATCTAGGGCTACAACTTCTGTGAAGAGCCCGAGTCAAGATTCAGTCGTTGTCTGATAGAAAATAGAGCCTAAAGTTGGTAGCTACTGGCTGTTCGCGAGATTGGGTAACAACAAGTAAAGAAAAAGAGAAAAAATGAAAAAAAGAAAAATCAAAGCAGGTGTGGCACGGCTGGGTCTGAAGCACAAAACAAAAGCAAGGAAAAAAAGAACAAAAGTCAAATAGAAAAGCAAGGGGGCCCATGCGGCTGAGCTGAAGTCCAAGCAAAAGGAAAAGAAGAAAAGCAAAGTTAGGCGTGTGGGGCCTTGTTGCATTCAAAGGCAGACGACTGGGCTTTGTGCAGAGAAGCCGTGCGGCTGGGGGTTTTAAAGCCAAATGGGCTTGGCGTGAGGCCCTCGTGCGAGTGAAAGAAACCAAGCATTGGGCTTAATTGCATGAGGTGCTGAAGCAAGGCGCGAGGCCAAGCAAAAAAATCCAGTGGGGCCCAGGCACTGTTTTGAAGGCCCATGCGCCTAGGGCTAAATTGAGGGATCCGTGTGGCTGCGCAAGAGGAGAAGACTGAGCAGGTCCTGCGACAAAAAAGAAAGAACGGAGCTGCGACTGTTTTGGGAACAAGAGGGCTGCGGCGTGGCAGTGTACAGAACAGAAAAAAATCAGTCGCGGCTACTCCATGGCTCAGCTTTTCTTCGTGAGGTTTATATTACCCGTCCTGTACATGGGTAACTAAATTTCTAAGTAGGGTTAGGAATGAACTTGCACCATAGATGATTATTTTAATTTATTTTTGATTCCTGTACGTGGTTTTCACTTGTTAAATTCTTTGATGATCATTCATAATTAATTGTTGGATTTTATTGTCCGAATAATTAAAGGGTTTAGTCCGTTTATAGATTCAGTCATGCTTTTTCTATCGAATGGATTAATGTTTTGATTATTTTTGGAACAATTAAATATTTATATTGATTCAATTCTCTGCTGCAATATTGCTTGTTGGGTATATTGTCGTCGTTGGGTTTTTTAAATGTGAATAATAACTTGTGTGATTTAAAAGTGTTGAATGATTTTTCAAAGGGTTATTTTTAGTCTAATTGTGGTTCATAATTGTATATCTTCCGATTGAGATTTTTGGGATTTAATTTCTCAATTGAGTTATTAGTGAATTAAAAATAATTAAAATACCAGATATGTGCAAGGGATTCCCGACACTCCACTGTTTGTTAAATTTGAATATTTTCTTCCATTAATTAATTTGTTTAATTATTAATTTGCATTCAAAAATCACTTTTCTATATTTTTATTTTCTCGTTAATCGTCTAATACTTTCTTTAGCTTCAGAGATTCTATTTATTATTCTTTTAATTTAGTCTCTTTGTGGAATCGACACCCCAAAGCTACACTACAACTACCGCGTTATTCTTTAGGCGTAATCAAGTGCCGTAAGTTTTTGCAAGTCTATTTTATCATTTTTGAGGTGTGTGATGGGGTTTTGATGTATTTAGGTCGATATCCGGCATTTTGGTCTGTCGAAACCCCAAAATGGGCCTTTTTGGCGCTGAAACTTGCTATAAGTTTCAAACTGGTGATCCAAACCAAGTGTCGTAAGTTCAGTGCATGTGTATTTTATCATTTTTGAGGTGTATGATGCGGTGTCGTGGTCGGTAGGCTGATATTCAGCATTTTGGTCCTTAAAAACCCCAAAATAGGCCTTTTTGAAGTTGAAACTTGCATTACTTTCAGACTGGTGATCTGAACCGAGTGCCGTAAGTTTGTGAAAGTCTATTTTATCATTTGTGAGGTGTGCGATGGGGTTTCGGATGTAGTTAGGCCGATATCCGACATTTTGGTTCATCAAAACCCCACAATGGGCCTTTTTGGTGCTTGAAGCTTGCATAAGTTTCAAACTGGTGATCCGAACTGAGTGCCGTAAGTTTGTGCATGTCTATTTTATCATTTTTGAGGTGTGTAATGGGGTTTCGATGTATTTAGGTTCGATATCCTGGCATTTTGGTAAGTCGAAACCCCAAAATGGGCCTTTTTGGAGCTGAAACTTGCATAAGTTTCAAACCGGTGATCCAAACCAAGTGTCGTAAGTTCGTACATTTCTATTTTATCATTTTTGAGGTGTGTGATGGGGTTTCGGGATCGGTAGGCTGATATTTGGCATTTTGGTCCTTAAAAACCCCAAAATAGGCCTTTTTGAAGTTGAAACTTGCATTAGTTTCAGACTGGTGATCTGAACCGAGTGCCGTAAGTTTGTGAAAGTATATTTTATCATTTGTGAGGTGTGTGATGGGGTTTCGGTGTAGTTAGGCCGATATCCAACATTTTGGTTCATCAAAACCCAAAATGGACCTTTTTGGTGCTGAAGCTTGCATAAATTTCAAACTAGTGATCCGAACTGAGTGCCGTAAGTTTGTGCAAGTCTATTTTATCATTTTTGAGGTGTGGGATGGGGTTTCGATGTAGTTAGGCTGATATCCGGCATTTTGGTCCATCAAACCCCCAAAATGGGCCTTTTTAGAGCTGAAACTTGCATAAGTTTCAAACCCACGATCTGAACCGAGTGCCGTAAGTTCGTGCAAGTCTATCTTATCATTTGTAAGGTGTGTGATGGGGTTTCGGTATAGTTAGGCCGATATCCGACATTTTGGTTCATCAAAACCCCACAATGTGTCTTTTTGGTGCTGAAGCTTGCATAAGTTTGAAACTGGTGATCCGAACTGAGTGCCGTAAGTTTGTGCAAGTCTATTTTATCATTTTTGAGGTGTGTGATGGGGTTTTGATGTATTTAGGTTGATATCCGGCATTTTGGTAAGTCGAAACCCCAAAATGGGCCTTTTTGGAGCTGAAACTTGCATAAGTTTCAAATCGGTGATCCAAACCAAGTGTCGTAAGTTTGTGCATGTCTATTTCATCATTTTTGAGGTGTGTGATGGGGTTTCGGGGTCGGTAGGCTGATATTCGGCATTTTGGTCCTTAAAAACCCCAAAATAGGCCTTTTTGAAGTTGAAACTTGCATTAGTTTCAGACTGGTGATCTGAACCGAGTGCTGTAAGTTTGTGAAAGTATATTTTATCATTTGTGAGGTGTGTGATGGGGTTTCAGTGTAGTTAGGCCGATATCCGACATTTTGGTTCATCAAAACCCAAAATGGACCTTTTTAGTGCTGAAGCTTGCATCAGTTTCAAACTGGTGATCCGAACTGAGTGCCGTAAGTTTGTGCAAGTCTATTTTATCATTTTTGAGGTGTGGGATGCGGGTTTCGATGTAGTTAGGCTGATATCCGGCATTTTGGTCCATCAAAACCCCAAAATAGGCCTTTTTAGAGCTGAAACTTGCATAAGTTTCAAACCCACGATCTGAACCGAGTGCCTTAAGTTCGTGCAAGTCTATCTTATCATATGTGAGGTGTGTGATGGGGTTTCGGTATAGTTAGGCCACTATCCGACATTTTGGTTCATCAAAACCCCACAATGTGTCTTTTTTGTGCTGAAGCTTGCATAAGTTTCGAACTAGTGATCCGAACTGAGTGCCGTAAGTTTGTGCAAGTCTATTTTATCATTTTTGAGGTGTGTGATGGGGTTTTGATGTATTTAGGTTGATATCCGGCATTTTGGTAAGTCGAAACCCCAAAATAGGCCTTTTTGGAGCTGAAACTTGCATAAGTTTCAAACCGGTGATCCAAACTAAGTTTCGTAAGTTTGTGTATGTCTATTTTATCATTTTTTAGGTGTGTGATAGGGTTTCGGGGTCGGTAGGCTAATATTTGGCATTTTGGTCCTTAAAAACCCAAAATAGGCCTTTTTGAAGTTGAAACTTGCATTAGTTTCAGACTGGTGATCTGAATCGAGTGCCGTAAGTTTGTGAAAGTATATTTTATCATTTGTGAGGTGTGTGATGGGGTTTCGGTGCAGTTAGGCCGATATCCGACATTTTGGTTCATCAAAACCCAAAAATGGGCCTTTTTGGTGCTGAAGCTTGCATAAGTTTCAAATTGGTGATCCGAACTGAGTGTCGTAAGTTTGTGCAAGTCTATTTTATCATTTTTGAGGTCTGGGATGGGGTTTCAATGTAGTTAGGCTGATATCCGGCATTTTGGTCCATCAAAACCCCAAAATGGGCCTTTTTAGAGCTGAAACTTGCATAAGTTTCAAACCCATGATTTGAACCGAGTGCCGTAAGTTCGTGCAAGTCTATCTTATCATTTTTGAGGTGTGTGATGGGGTTTCGGTATAGTTAGGCCGATATCCGACATTTTGGTTCATCAAAACCCCATAATGGGCCTTTTTGGTGCTGAAGCTTTGCATAAGTTTCAAACTGGTGATCCAAACCAAGTGTCGTAAGTTCGTGCATGTCTATTTTATCATTTTTGAGGTGTGTGATGGGGTTTCGGGGTCGGTAGGCTGATATTCGACATTTTGGTCCTTAAAAACCCCAAAATAGGCCTTTTTGAAGTTGAAACTTGCAGTAGTTTCAGACTGGTGATTTGAACCGAGTGCCGTAAGTTTGTGAAAGTATATTTTATCATTTGTGAGGTGTATGATGGGGTTTCAGGTGTAGTTAGGCTGATATCTGACATTTTGGTTCATCAAAACCCCAAAATGGGTCTTTTTGGTGCTGAAGCTTGCATAAGTTTCAAACTGGTGATCCGAACTGAGTGCCGTAAGTTTGTGCAAGTCTATTTTATCATTTTTGAGGTGTGGGATGGGGTTTCGATGTAGTTAGGCTGATATCCGGCATTTTGGTCCATCAAAACCCCAAAATGGGCCTTTTTAGAGCTGAAACTTGCATAAGTTTCAAACCCACGATCTGAACCGAGTGCCGTAAGTTCAGTGCAAGTCTATCTTATCATTGGTGTGGTGTGTGATGGGGTTTCAGTGTAGTTAGGCCGATATCTGGCATTTGGTCCATCCAAAACTCCAAAATGGGTCTATTTGGAGCTGAAACTTGCATAAGTTTCAAACCGATGATCCGAACCGAGTGCTGTCAGTTTGTACAAGTCTATTTTATCATTCGTGAGGTGTATGATGGAGTTTTAGTGTAGTTAGGCCGATATCCGGCATTCTGGTATGTTAAAACCCCAAAATGGGCATTTTTGGAGCTGAAACTTGCATTAGTTTCAAATCGGTGATTTAAACCGAGTGCCGTAAGTTTGTGCATGTCTATTTTATCATTTTTGAGGTGTGTGAAGGTGTGTCAGGGGTCGGTAGGCCGATATCTGACATTTTGGTCTGTTAAAACCCCAAAATGGGTCTTTTTGGAGCTGAAACTTTCATAAGTTTCAAACCGGTGATCTGAACCAAGTGCCATAAGTTTGTGCAAGTCTATTTTATCATTTTTGAGGTGTGTGATGGGGTTTTGATTTATTTAGGCTGATATCTGGCATTTTGGTAAGCCAAAATCCCAAAATGGGCCTTTTTGGAGCTGAAACTTGCATAAGTTTCAAACCGGTGATCCAAACCAAGTGTCGTAATTTCGTGAGTGTCTATTTTATCATTTTTGAGGTGTGATGGGGTGTCGAGGTTGGTAGGCTGATATTCGGCATTTTGGTCCTTAAAAACCCCAAAATAGGCCTTTTTAGAGCTGAAATTTGCATTAGTTTCAAACTGGTGATCCGAACCGAGTGCCGTAAGTTTGTGAAAGTCTATTTTATCATTTGTGAGGTGTGTGATGGAGTTTCGGTGTAGTTATGCCGATATCGAACATTTTGGTTTGTCAAAACCCCAAAATGGGCCTTTTTGGAGCTGAAACTTGCATTAGTTTCAAACCGGTGATACGAAGTGAGTACCGTAAGTTTGTGCAAGTCTATTTTATCATTTGTGAGGTGTGTGATGGGGTTTTGTTGTAGTTAGGTCGATATCCGGCATTTTGTTCCGTCAAAACCCCAAAATGGGCCTTTTTGGAGCAAAAACTTGCATAAGTCTTAAATCGGGCATCCGAATCGAGTGTCGTAAGTTTTGCAAGTCTATTTTATCATTCTTGAGGTGTGTGATGGGGTTTTGGTATAGTTAGACCGATATCTGGCATTTTGGTCTATCAAAACCCCAAAATGGGCATTTTTGGAGCTGAAACTTACATAAGTTTCAAACCGGTGATCCGAACTGAGTGCCGTAAGTTTGTGCAAGTCTAGTTTATCATTTTTGAGGTGTGTGATGGGGTTTTAATTTATTTAGGTCGATATCCAGTATTTTGGTATGTCGAAACCCCAAAATGGGCCTTTTTGGAGTTGAAACTTGCATAAGTTTCAAACCGGTGATCCGAACTGGGTGTCCGTAAGTTTGTGCAAGTCTATTTTATCATTTTTGAGGTGTGTGATGGGGTTTCGATGTACTTAGGTCGATATCCTGCGTTTTGGTCTGACAAAACCCCAAAATGGGCCTTTTTGGAGCTAAAACTTGCATAAGTTTTAAATCAGGTGATCCAAACCGAGTGTCGTAAGTTCGTGCATGTCTATTTTATAATTTTTGAGGTGTGTGATGGGGTGTCGAGGTCGGTAGGCTGATATTCGACATTTTGGTCCTTAAAAACCCTAAAATAGGGCTTTTTGGAGCCGAAACTTACATTAGTTTCAAACTGCTGATCCGAACCGAGTGTCGTAAGTTTATGAAAGTCTATTTTATCATTTTTGAGGTGTGTGATGGGATTTCGGTGTAGTTAGGCCGATATCCAACATTTTGGTTCATCAAAACCCCAAAATGGGCCTTTTTGGAGCTGAAACTTGCATAAGTTTCAAACCGGTGATCCGAACTGAGTGTTGTAAGTTTGTGCAAGTCTATTTTATCATTTTTGAGGTGTTTGATGGGGATTTGATGTATTTAGGTCGATATTCGGCATTTTGGTCAGTTGAAACCCCAAAATGGGCCTTTTTGGAGCTGAAACTTGCATAAGTTTCAAACCTGGTGATCCAAACCAAGTGTCATAAGTTTGTGTGTGTCTATTTTATCATTTTTAAGGTGTGTGATGGGGTGTCAGGGGTCAGTAGGCTAATATTCGGCATTTTGATCCTTAAAAACCCCAAAATAGGCCTTTTCAGAGCTGAAACTTGTATTAGTTTCAAACTGGTGATCCGAATCGAGTGCCGTAAGTTTGTGAAAGTCTATTTTATAATTTATGAGGTGTGTGATAGGGTTTCGGTGTAGTTAGGCTGATATCTGACATTTTGGTTCATCAAAACCACAAAAGGGCCTTTTTGGAGCTGAAACTTGCATTAGTTATAAACCGGTGATCCGAAGTGAGTACCGTAAGTTTGTGCGAGTCTATTTTATCATTTGTGAGTTGTGTGATGGGGTTTTGGTGTAGTTAGGTCAATATCCGGCATTTTGGTTCCGTCAAAACCCCAAAATGGGCCTTTTTGGAGCAAAAACTTGCATAAGTCTCAAATCTGGCATCCGAACCGAGTGTCGTAAGTTCGTGCAAGTCTATTTTATCATTTATGAGGTGTGTGATGGGGTTTCAAAGTAGTTAGGCCGATATCCGACATTTTGGTCTGTCAAACCCCGAAATGGGCCTTTTTGGAGTTAAAACTTGCATAAGTTTCACACCGGTGATCTAAACTTAGTGCTGTAAGTTCTTGCAAGTCTATTTTATCATATGTGAGGTGTGTGATGGGGTTTTTAGGTAGTTAGGTTGATATCTGGCATTTTTGTCCGTCAAAACCCCAAAATGGGTCTTTTCAGAGAAAAACTTACTTAAGTCTCAAACCGGGCATCCGAACCGAGTGTTATAAGTTCATGCATGTCTATTTTATCATTTATGAGGTGTGTGATGGGGTTTCGTTGTAGTTAGGCCAATAACCGGCATTTTGGTCCTGTCAAAACCCCAAAATGGACTTTTTTGGAGCTGAAAATTGCATAAGTTTCAAGCCGGTGATCCGATTCAAGTGCCGTAAGTTTGTGTAATTCTATTTTATCATTGGTGAGGTGTGTGATGGGGTTTCGGTGTAGTTAGGCCAATATCCAGGCATTTTGGTCCGTCAAAACCCAAAAATAGGCCTTTTTAGAGCTGAAACTTGCATAAGTTTCAAACCGGTGATCCGAACCGAGTTTTCGTAAGTTCGTGCAAGTCTATTTTATCATTTGTGAGGTGTGTGATAGGGTTTCGGTGTAGTTAGGCCGATATCCGGCATTTTGGTCCATCAAAACCCCAAAATGGGCCTTTTTGGAGCTAAAACTTGCATAAGTTTCAAACCCACGATTTGAACCAAGTGCCGTAAATTCGTGCAAGTCTATTTATTATTCGTGTGGTGTGTGATGGGGTTTCGGTGTAGTTAGGCCGATATCCGGCATTTTGATCCGTCAAAAGTCCAAAATGGGTCTTTTTGGAGCGAAAACTTGTATAAGTTTCAAACCTGGTGATCCGAATCGAGTGCTATAAGTTTTTTCAAGTCTATTTTATCATTCGTGAGGTGTGTGATGGGGTTTTGGTGTAGTTAGGCCAAATTCCTAGCATTTTGGTCTGTCAAAACCCCAAAATGGGCATTCTTGGAGCGGAAACTTGCATAAGTTTCAAATCGGTGATTCCAACTGAGTGCTGTTAGTTCGTGCTTGTCTATTTTATCATTTTTGAGGTTTGTGATGGGGTGTCGAGGTCGGTAGGCCAATATTCGGCATTTTGGTTTGTCAAAACCCCAAAATGGGCCTTTTTGGAGCTGAAACTTGTATAAGTTTCAAACCGATGATCCGAACCGAGTGTCGTAAGTTTGAGCAAGTCTATTTTATGATTCGTGAGGTGTGAGATGGGGTTTCGGTATAGTTAGGCCGATATTCGACATTTTGGTCTATCAAAATTCCACAATGGGCCTTTTTGGAGTTGAAACTTGCATAAGTTTCAAATCGGTGATCCGAGCTGAGTGCCGTAAGTTTGCGCAAGTCTATTTTATCATTCTTGAGGGGTGTGATGGGGTTTCGGTGTAGTTAGGCCGATATCCGGCGTTTTGCTCTGTCAAAACCCCAAAATGGGTTTTGGAGTTGAAACTTGCATACGTTTCAAACCGGTGATCCGAACTGAGTGCCGTAAGTTTGTGCAAGTCTATTTTATCATTTTTGAGGTGTGCGATGGGGTTTCAATGTATTTAGGTCAATATCCGGCATTTTGGTCTGTCGAAACCCCAAAATGGGCCTTTTTGGAGTTGAAACTTGTATAAGTTTCAAACCGATGATCCAAACCAAGTGTCGTAAGTTTGTGCATGTCTATTTTACCATTTTTGAGGTGTGTGATGGGGTGTCAGGGTTGGTAGGCTGATATTCAGCATTTTGGTCCTTAAAAAGCCCAAAATGGGACCTTTTTAGAGCTAAAACTTGCATTAGTTCCAAACTGGTGATCCAAACCGAGGGCCGTAAGTTTTTGAAAGTCTATTTTATCATTTGTGAGGTGTGTGATGGGGTTTCAGTGTAGTTAGGCCAATATCCAACATTTTGGTTCGTCAAAACCTTAAAATGGGCCTTTTTGAAGCTGAAACTTACATTAGTTTCAAACCGGTGATTCGAAGTGAGTACCGTAAGTTTTTGAAAGTCTATTTTATCATTTGTGAGTTGTGTGATGGGGTTTTGGTGTAGTTAGGTCGATATCCGGCATTTTGGTCCGTCAAAACCCCAAAATGGGCCTTTTTGGAGCAAAAACTTGCATAAGTCTCAAATCTGGCATCCGAACCGAGTGTCGTAAGTTCGTGCAAGTTTATTTTATCATTTATGAGGTGTGTGATGGGGTTTTCGATATAGTTAGGCCGATATCCGGCATTTTGGTCTGTCAAAACCCCAAAATGGGCCTTTTTTGAGTTGAAAATTGCATAAGTTTCACACCGGTGATCCGAACTGAGTGTTGTAAGTTCGTGCAAGTCTATTTTATCATTTGTGAGGTGTGTGATGGGGTTTTTGGGTAGTTAGGCTAATATCCGACATTTTAGTCCGTTCAAAACCCCAAAATGGGTCTTTTTGGAGCAAAAACTTGCATAAGTCTCAAACCGGGCATCCGAACCGAGTGTCGTAAGTTCGTGCAAGTTTATTTTATCATTTATGTGGTGTGTGATGGGGTTTTAGTGTAGTTAGGCCGATAACCGGCATTTTGGTCCATCAAAACCCCAAAGTGGACCTTTTTGGAGCTAAAAATTGCATAAGTTTCAAGCCGGTGATCCGATTTGATTGCCATAAGTTTGTGTAAGTCTATTTTATCATTGGTGAGGTGTTTGATGGGGTTTTGGTGTAGTTAGGCCAATATCCGGCATTTTGGTCCGTCAAAACCTTAAATAGGCCTTTTTAGAGCTGAAATTTGGATAAGTTTCAAATCGGTGATCTGAACCGCGTGCCAGTAAGTTTGTGCCAGTCTATTTTATCATTTTTGAGGTAGTGTGATGGGGTTTTGGTGTTGTTATGCCGATATCCGGCATGTTGGTCCATCAAAACCCCAAAATGGGCCTTTTTGGAGTTGAAACTTGCATAAGTTTCAAACCCACGATCTGAACCGACTTCCATAAGTTCGTGCAAGTCTATTTTATCATTGGTGTGGTGTGTGATGGGGTTTCAGTGTAGTTCGGCCGATATCCGGCATTTTGGTTTGTCAAAACTCAAAAATGGGTCTTTTTGGAGCTGAAACTTGCAGAAGTTTCAAACTGGTGATCCGAATCGAGTGCTATAAGTTTTTTCAAGTCTATTTTATCATTCGTGAGGTATGTGATGGGTTTTCAGTGTAGTTAGGCCGATATCCGGCATTTTGGTCTGTTAAAACTCCAAAATGAGCCTTTTTAGAGTTGGAACTTGCATAAGTTTCAAATCTGTGATTCTAACTGATTGTCATAAGTTCATGCATGTCTATTTTATCATTTTTGAGGTATGTGATGGGGTTTCGGGGTCGATAGGCCGATATCCAACATTTTGGTCTGTCAAAACCCCAAAATGGGCCTTTTTGGAGTTGAAACTTGCATAAGTTTCAAACCGGATGATCCGAACCGAGTGTCATAAGTTTGTGCAAGTCTAATTTATCATTCGTAAGGTGTGTGAAGGGGTTTCGGTGTAGTTAGGCCGATATTCGGCATTTTGGTCTATCAAAATCCCAAAATGGGCCTTTTTGGAGTTGAAAACTTGCATAAGTTTCAAATCGGTGATCCGAACCGAGTGCTGTAAATTTGTGCAAGTCTATTTTATCATTCTTGAGGTGTGTCATGGGGTTTTGGTGTAGTTTGGCCGATATCCGGCATTTTGGTCTGTCAAAATCCCAAAATGGACTTTTTTTGAGCTGAAACTTGCATAAGTTTCAAATCGGTGATCCAAACCGAGTGTCGTAAGTTCGTGCCTGTCTATTTTATCATTTTTGAGGTATGTTATGGGGCGTTGGGGTCGGTAGGCCGATATTCGGCATGTTGGTCCGCCAGAACCCCAAAATGGGCCTTTTTTGAGCTGAAACTTGCATAAGTTTCAAACTGGTGATCCGAACTGAGTGCCGTAAGTTTGTAGACGTCTATTTTATCATTTCTGAGGTGTTGATAAGTGCGCAAAAGTGCACTTTAAATACCTTATTATTAGATTAAAATGCTAAAATGTGTCTCTATTATTAGAGCATAATGTTTAATATTTTAAATTCATTTATATTTAGTTTTATGACATATTTTTTGTTTAAATGAGTCGATTAATATATTTATTGAATTAGAAAAGCATTGAAGGTAAAAGAAGAGCTATAGAGTATATTATGTAATTTTCAGCTTTTAGACAGATTCGATCTGTGGAGCTTCAACTAAGATTTGAATGGTATTAGAATCTCAGAATGAGAAGGTGGTTTTCATGAAGTTTTTAGAGAACGTCTTAAGCTTTTCAGAAAGGTCTAGTTTGATAAAATCTGAGTTTGTTTGGGCCTCCAAACATTGTTTCAAAGTCAGGCCTAGAAAGTTGGATTCCTGTCCTACCAACAAACTTCAATGGGTCATAACTTGAGCTTCTGAAGCCCAAATCAGGATATTCAAAAGCCTAAAATTATCTACACATTTAGGGATACAACTTCCGTGAAGATCCCAAATCAAGATTCAGTAGTTATCTAATACAAAAAGAAGTCTAAAGGTGGCGGCTGCTGGCTGTGCGCGGGAGAGAGAAAGGAGCAGGCTGATTCAAGTTAAAAAATAGAAAGAAGAAATAAAAAAGAAAGAAAAGTGAAGAAAATTCAAAGAAACAAGGTGGGCCTAGGAGATGAATAAAAAAAAGAGAAAAGAAAAAGAGAAAAAAATGAAGAAAGAAAAGTCAAAATTGGTGGCTGGTAACATGAAGCAAAGAAAGGGAAAAAGAGAAAAGAAAGGGAGAAAAAAATGCAATGTGCGACTGGTCTTGGGCTTGTAAGGCGCGGAAGAGACGTGAGGGCTGAATAAAAAAACAGGAATAAAAGGTCCTCGCGGCTGCTTTTGAGAAACGAGAGACGAAGCCGTGTGCGGCGCAGTAAAAAAAGGGAAGAACAGGAAATCAGAACCAGAGAGCTGCAACGCAGCAGTCCTGGCGCGAAAGAGAAAAGAGAAAAAAAAGTCGCAAGTTATTCGTGACAGATAATTTTTCATTGAAATTTATGTTGTTCGTCGTTTGTATGGGTAACTAAATTTTTAAATAGGGTTAGAGATGAACTTACATGCTAGATAGTATTTTTAATTTATTTTTAATTCATGTGCTAAATTTTTATTTATTAAAACTCTTTATTTTATCATTCTTAATTTGTTGTTGCCGAATAATTACATAATTTATTCCGTTTATAGATTCAGTCAGACTTTTGCTATTGAATGGATTAATTCTTTGATTATGTTTGGATTAATTAATTATTTATATTGATTTAATTCTTTATTTCAATATTGCTCTTTAGGTATATTGTTGCCGTTGGGTTTTCTCAATGTAAATAACAATTTGTGTAATTTAAAAGTGTTGAATGATTTTTCAATATTACATTTGGTTTAATTTTAGTTTATAATTCTATATCTTCTGATTGAGTTTTTTAGAATTAAATTCTCAATTGAGTTAACAGCGAATTAAAAATAATTAAAATACCGGATATGTGCAAGAGATTCCCGATGCTCTACTGTTCGTTAATTTGAATACTATTTCCATTAATCATTTTGTTTAACTTTAATTTACATTTAAAATCACTTTTTATATTTTTATTTTCTCATTAATCATTTAATATTTTCTTTAGTTTCAGAAATTCTTTTTGTTATTCTTTTAATTTTGTCTCCTTGTGAAATCGACACCCCAAAGCTACACTACAACTACCGCGTTATTCTTTGGGCGTAATCAGGTGTGTGATGGGATTTCGGTGTAGTTAGGCCGATATCCAACATTTTGGTTTGGCAAAATCCAAAAATGGGCATTTTTGGAGCTGAAACTTGCATAAGTTTCATACCGGTGATCCGAACCGAGTGCCGTAAGTTCGTGTAAGTGTATTTTATCATTTGTGAGATGTGTGATCGGGTTTCAATGTAGTTAGGCCGATATCCGGTATTTTGGTCAATCAAAATCCCAAAATGGGCCTTTTTTGAGCAAAAACTTACAAAAGTTTCAAACCGGGCATCCGAACTGAGTACCTGTAAGTTCATGCAAGTCTATCATTTTTTAGGTGTGTGATGGGGTGTCGGGGTCGATAGGCCGATATCTAGCATTTTGGTCCGTCAAAACCTCAAAAAGAGGCATTTTAGAGCGAAACTGTTACACAAGTTTGAAACCGTTGATCCGAACCGAGTGCTGTAAGTTTGTGCAAGTCTATATTATCATTTGTGAGGTGTGTAATGGGGTTTTAGAGTAGTTAGGCCGATATCCAGCATTTTGGTCCGTCAAAACCCCAAAATGGGTCTTTTTGGAGTTGAAACTTGCATATGTTTTAAACCGGTGATCCGAACTGAGTTCCGTAAGTTCTTGCAAGTCTATTTTATCATTTGTGAGGTGTGTGATGGGGTTTTGGTGTAGTTAGGCCGATATTCAACATTTTTGTCCATCAAAATCCCAAAATGGGCCTTTTTAGAGTAGAAACTTGCAAAAGTTTTTAACGGTCATTCGAACCGATTAAATTAAATAAGTTCGTACAACTATATTTTTTTATTTTTACGTAACATTTTCTATAAATAATAAAGCCACTAAAGTATATAATTTTAAAAACTTACCAAGGCTAAACAGAGCCTCCTTGTTGGCTGAGCATCATCTGCACAATAGCCTCTAGTTGGGCCTGGCGCTCCTCAAGCGATGTCATCTTCTACCGCAGCTCTGCTATTCTCTCATGAAACTACCTCAGCTCTCTGGGTGGCCTCTTGAAACCTAGCATCGATCTCAACGGTAGAGGACGATGCCGTCGGTGCCATCCTACTCCCTAAGCCACGTACATAGCCGTGCCTCTTGCCCAGAACAGTCTCCCGTATCTGGTCATCGGTCGGCGGATCCTGAACCTCAGCTGTCGGCTGTGCACGTAGCTGGACCATCTCCTCCTATAAAAACATAAATATATGTTACTACTTTTATAAATTTAGATTAATATTAAATTAGTAATACTGTGGCAAGTTACATAAAAACTTACATAAAGCCGTTGTGCTTCAAGCCCAGTCCAACCCTTCTCTGGGTTGTAGTGCGTCCTATGCCGCAAATCAATGGGGCTAGGTGGTGCACCGGTCTCCTGGTCTCGCTGGAGCAAATAAATAGTATCTTGTGAAGATTGATTTCATGAATAGATTATACAATAAGAACTTGACATATTTATTAACTTACCATATCATGCCTATACCGTACAAAAGAACGTGATCCACCACAGTGGGTCACCTTTTGCTTGCTTCTGCTCTCTCTATTTTTCCTGCTAAGTTCCTACACTTGGCCAAAACAAAGAAGATTAGTATAAACGATAATGATTTATCAGACAACAAAAGTAATTTTGATAATTTTTACTTGGAATGCATCACTAGCGAACCTGGTTGCATAGTAACATCCAAATCCTCCACCGTGACCCCCCTGTAGGGTTTGTTGCGAGGCTCTTCTACCTGTTGCCACCTCCACCTCATAGTGCATGTGGAGCCGGTGTCGATAGTCCCTTAAAACGGGCTCCTAGGTAATGGTTCACTACCTTCGCAACGTGAGGCAGGTGGAGATCGATGTCAAACTTCTCCTGTAAAGCATGTCATTGTCAAAACATTACGACATTAGATATGTTAAAATTTTGTTCAACACAATACTAAAAGACATACCAGGATATGCGCATGAATATCCCGTCGCTCCTCCTCAGTGACGAGACTTTAGTCACTAATATGGAGTAGGGCGTGTAGTCGGCAAATGATGCCAACCTCTGTGGTGAACTGCTGTGCCCACCCACCAATGGGCTTCAGCAAGCCCTCAGGTAGCTCAATCTGAAGTCGCGAGCCCCCTGCTGCCTCTATCTGAGCCTGCAAACTTCGATTCTTCGACCTACCACGCCCTCGTCTAGAGGTGGTGGCCGAAGCTTTAGAAAAAATAAAATAGAAACAAATAGTACCATATTTATATAATCATTAATACAAAGTGGAACTATGCATACCATCAATGGCAGGATCGGTCGACCCTTCAGAGGAAGGGGAATGGGTCGATGGGTCCAGCCGGGGCTGTGCGTCTGCGTAAACCTGGTCTAACCATATCTAAAAAGAAAGTTTAAAAGTAAATTACATTACATCATAAAAATTAAAGTCCTATTACATCATAAAATTGAATATCTATTACATCATAAAATTGACAATCCATTACATCAGTAAAATTGAAAATCCATTACGCTTGATCCTAACACATATAACACGTATTACAATTATTAATCTGAGTTTGTATCATCATCTGTTCTTAAAATTTCTTCATTCACAGTATAATATTCTAACAATGTATCATCATCAAAATCACTTTCCTCGTCATCATAATCATTAATGAAAGTTGCCTCATGAGGATCTAACTGTGTGGTATTGGTGAGGTCGGAAACTACGACATGATCTGGTTCTACATCAGTTCTATTAAATCGATACGAAGTAACATCTTCCTGATCAAGGCCGATAACACCATCGTGGGCAGATTGAGACTTTTCTTGTAGTGCCTCCTTAATCCTTTCCAAATCTTCATCTCCCTCGCCAACTTCTAGTACATCATAAACATTTCTAGATTTAATTTTTTGGACAACATGCCAATCACCTCTGAATTTTGTGTCCTTCAAATAGAAAACTTGTTTTGCTTGAGATGCCAAAATATATGGATCATCTTTAAATGCCGTACATGACGTATTAACACTTATGAAATGCTTATCAATCTGCATTCCAGTCTTCTTATTACTTACATCCCACCAATCACATTGAAACATATACACAGAATGACCGTAGCAATAATGTAGCTGTATGATGTCTTGTAAAACACTATAGTACTTTACAGTTTGTCCTACATCACCATCTCCTTGAACAAGGACCCCGCTATTCTGTGTTTGCCGACTTACCTCACGTTCCCTTGTGTGAAATCGAACACCATCAACAATTAAACCTGTGTAAAGAGATATCTTTTGATCAGGACCACATGCCAAGGAATATAATTGATCGTATGCCTCAGGAGATTGTTGGTAGCGTAATAACTTCATCTATTAATTCAATACAAGTACAAAATTAATTGAATACAAATGCATTAACTAATACAATTATAATTAATTGAAACCTATTCTTACACGTTCTCCGAACCACTTTGGAAATAAATTTTGTTGTCTTTGCTCTAGATCAGAACTTGATACATGTTTTTCTCTGAAGCTCGATCGTATGCTCACTGCATAAGATGAGATATGTATATGTAACTTACATTTGTGTATTAACGTAGAATTGCAATGATTTTGACAAACTTACTTAAAATATGGCAATGTCTCATCGTAGTTATTGAGCACAGTATAGTGAGCTTTCCCAAGTCATGAGGATGACACCATTCATATATACGGGCACCTATTGGCCGCACATTCTGATTAAACACCGCAAAGCCAGTTCGTTGCTGCCCTGGACATCTATCAAAATTTTGCTCTTGAGGATTAAACTTTGTCTCAATATCTTCAAGATGCTTAGAGCAGAAGGTGAGACATTCAACATCAACGTAAGCCTTAGCAATTGACCCTTCTGATCGTGCTTTGTTATGCACATATTGCTTCAATGTGTGCAAATATCTATTTTAATAATTAATTAGTTATACATTAAAATAGTTAGGATGGATAGATAACACAATTTATAAAATTAAATGTACCTTTCTATTGGATACATTCAATGGTATTGGACAGGTCCGCCAGTTTTTGCCTCATGAGGCAAATGCATAGCTAAGTGGACCAATTACATCAAAGAAAGTTGGAGGGAAAATATTTTCCAACTTGCAGTGGATCACGACAACATCCCTTTCAAGCTTTTCCAGTACTTTCAAATTCAACGTCTTCACACATAATTCTCTTAAAGAAGCAACCCGGTTCAGTTAATGTAGTTGATATGTCATTGGTGAGATATCCACGTAGTGCAACCGGAAGAAGTCGTTGTAAAAGGACATGGCAGTCATGACTCTTCAATCCGGATATTTTTTTCATCTATAACATTTACACACTGAGATATATTCGATGCGTATCCATCTGGAAACTTCACCGATTTAAACCACTCACAAATTCTCATTCGCTCCGCGGATGATAACATATACTGTGTAGGAGGCACGACATATTTATCACTGCTATGTATTAGGTACATCTCTTTTCGTATTCCCAGCTCCTGTAGGTCCAACCGGGCTTTAACAGTATCCTTCGTCTTCCCTTCAATGTTTATTAAAGTTCCCAGCACATTATCACAGATGTTTTTTTCGATGTGCATAACATCCAAATTGTGCCTCAACTTAAGGGTCTCCTAGTACGGCAAATAAAAAAATATGCTCTTCTTCGTCCAATTTAACTCCACATTAGTACGCTTCCTCTTCTTAGTACCCGGTATCTTTCCAAACCTCATTGGTTGGATGAGTGCCAATTGCGCCAACACGTCTTTGCCAGACGACAATGGAGGCGACAATCTGCGCTCCATTTTTCCATCAAACAGATGCTTCTGCAGATTTCGCCAGCCATGTGATGGCAGTAGAAAAAAATGATGGTACATGTAGCATATCTTCTTTCCATTGGACAAATATAGGAAACATGCATCCTTATTGCAAATCGGACATGCTAGATACCCCTTAGTGCTCCACCCAGACAAGTTCTCGTATGCTAGAAACTCATTTACGGTCCACAGTAACGCTGCATGCAATTGAAATGTCTCATTCTTAGAGACGTCGTATGCCTCTACTCCCACCTCCCATAATTCATTTAACTCATCCACTAAAGGACGCAAATACACATCAATTTCATTACCAAGAGACTTCGGCCCTGGAATAAGTAACGACATGAAGATAAATGGTTCTTTCATACATTTCCACAGTGGCAAGTTATAAGGCACAAGCAACACCGGCCACATGCTATAGGCATTACTCATGTCACCGAACGGATTGAAACCGTCGTTAGCTAGCCCAAGTCGTACGTTACACGCCTCATTTGCAAACCATTTGTGATTTGTATCAAACTCAGCCCAAGTTTGAGAATCTGCCAGATGCCTACATACATTTTCCTCATCAACATGCTTCTCCTTATGCCACCGCATATCTTCTGCTGTCTTTTGAGACATGTACAACCTTTGTAGTCTAGGTTTTAAGAGAAAATATCTCAGCACCTTGTGCGGAATTGTCTTGCTCTTTCCTTCATTTAGCTTGTACTTGGGTTCATGGCACACTTTACACTCCTTACATTGTTAAGTCTCCTTCCAAAATAACATGCAATCTTTTTTGCAAGCATGTATAGGAATATACCCGAGGCCCAAATTTTTTAATATTCTTTTCACCTCATAATATGATTTTGGAAGGGTCTCCCCAGTAAGAAGCGCTGCTTTAATCAATTCAATGACCATATTAAATGATTTGTTACTTCATCGGTTGATGGTCTTAATATGAAGGAGTTTCACAAGAAAGTCCAATTTTGAAAAGTTATCACAACCTGGATATAACGGCTGCCTTGCTTCCCTCAACAAAGACTTAAACGCTTCCGATTGTCCTGTGTCAATCTTGTGACTACTCGCCCCAGTTGTAGCCCCCTACAAGTCTGCCAGCATTTGTGGCAAGCCTTCGTAACCAACCCCAACATTATCACCAAATTCATCATCGTCGTCTTTTTCTTTATCCTTAAATACCACTCGTACGTCACGGTGTTCCCCTGTGAAATTCCCAACACGTATACCTCTTATCCATCCGGTGTTGGAGTAGGTGCTCTTTGGCTTCATCTATGTTCATATAATCCCTATTATTGCACCTCCTACATGGACATCTTATCCTATTTCTCCCATCTACAGATGCACGAGCAAACTCAATAAAATCTTTGATCCCCTTCACATACCCTTGCAAATGCCTGCCCCTCAAGTCCATCCAACTCTTATCCATTTTCGTCTACCTAATACAAGTAAAAAATGGTACTCATTATAAATATGAAACATGAATCCTATCACCTCTAACTTCTCTCTAAAGGGTAATGTGGTCCTATCCCATTCGTGAATGCACAATCTACATTGCAATCAGCAGCAAATCAAATGCTTGATTCCACTCTGACAAGATTTTGGCAGAATCTCCCCAAGGTTTTCCAAGTATATGAGATAGACGTTAGCACGCCTAAATATATAGCCCAGAGAATAATAGGAGACCGTGCTGAAATTTTGTCACAGTGGAATATCTAAGTATGAGAAGCTATTGATTGCAATGCAGATTTATGCATTCCCAAACTGTCCTCTCTGGATAATTCAAGAATCGATTTTCATACAAATGAGCCCAATCGTGAATAAATTTCACGACAAGATTCACATGTGATGAAAATGACTCCCGAACGGGGCTAGGCTTACATGAATGAAAATGATATATCTAATATTGAAAACTAACCTATTACCTAAGAGTTTCTTTTATTGTTTCCACCAGATAGCATTTATTGTCTCCCCTTTTTTTTTTTCTAGAACTCATAATTCTTTCTTACCTTGCGTTTGTTTTTGACAAAAAATTAAGTTTTTGGCAACTGTCTTTGGTGGAGTTTGTTTTTGTTCATTCAAGGAAATTTTAATGTTTAATTTACATAATTACAACATTGCTTCTCTCTCTTATATATGTATAAATATTTTCATACATATATATATATATATACACACACACACACATATGTATAGTCATATACATACATGTATAAACTAGAAAAAGGGCACACATGGAACCCAAAGTCAAAGAATATAAACCAATTAAAGAAAAATAGGGTGGAAACTAACAAGTATGCATTCCCGAACTATCCTCTCTGGACAATTCAAGAATCGATTTTCATACACACAAGCCCAATCATGAATAAATTTCACGATAAGATTCACATGTGATGAAAATGACTCCCAAACGGGGCTAGGCTTACATGAATGCAATTATACATTGAGTTACATGATCATTTAGTTACAAACACTACTAATACAAGAATATGACAATCGAGCTAATTTAAATATATATTCAGGACACGGCAGGGCAAGGCGAGAGTAGATTCTTCATCCCAGTCTTGAACCAATGTTGGATTTTACTATGGCTTATCTATCTTTATACATGTATCTTCACATATGTGATGTGTCACTGGATAAGGACGCCCCATTCTTCCATCTCTCTCTTTCATCTAGTGACATATTACATAAATAAAAATACATAAGTAATAATACAAGATTAATAAATCATTTCTGATTTAATTTGTATAGTTGAGTGGCATGTAATGAGAGTTGAATTGACAGTCCAACCCATAGATTAAGGCTGCCATAGGCAGGGTTAGCCCTTATTGACTAGAACCTTTTACTCTGAAGGGGACGAAGATGCTAGGAAAAAAGACATCTTGGAGAGAGACCCAGTCTAGAGAGAGAGAGAGACAGACAACACAAAGATTGTTTGGAGGGGGGCTGACCAGAAATGGACTCAAAATACAAGAAAAATTCAACCCCTACCCAAAAAAAAAAGGAGTCCACTTCTTTGGATACAAACTTCGATTAATCCATCTAGCGACAAATTTTTTGACACAAATTATTTAGCAATTATATGAAACTCCATGTGAGGAAAATTGTTATATAATAATCATTATGTAAAAATTTATCTCAAGCTATTGGTAATTTATTTCAGAATCTTATGAGTTTGTAATTATTAAGTTAGTTAAGTGTTAACACAAGTCATACTATACCAGTGAAGATTTTGATAATAACCAAACTAAATTAGAAATATGTATTTCTAAAGAGAAGTAGTTTTTTTATTAATACGAAAACTTCAAATTTATTCGCTACACTTAGCATATAAGACCTATATACCTAGTTTCACTTATTACAAGAATATGAATCATATCTCTAACAATTTTCCTACTCCTTGAGTGACTCTTTTTGCTGGGATTGTACTTTACTTTATTTGTATTTTTAAATTAGTGTGGTTAATTGATGCACTTGGCTATAAAATTAATTTAGAATTTAAACTAATTATTTCTATAAAAACATTTGATTTATGACTTAAGTTCAACACTTTCTGTCAAATTAATTGACAAACTGTTATGACATTGATAGCAATACCCTATAATTGACAAACTATTTTCCAAAAAGTAAAAAAAATTCCCTCAAAATACCCATTGCTAACAAATTATCAGAATATAAATATCACCAAAAAGAAATAAAACCACTATAATCAAAGCCAAGATAACCACTATATACACATGCAAAATATAACAGAGTTGCATCAATACATAAATAGACATTTTCTTTTTCTCATATTTTCTTTTCCTTCTTGTTTTCCATGGTATATAACCAAACAAGAAAAAACAAAGTTGCATCAATACATGAATAGGCATATTCCAAAAAATAAAAGAAAGGGTAAGTGGTAAGACCGTAAGTTTGGCATTCGTTGGCGGTAGCAACGGGACCTATGGTCGTGGCAATCGATGGTAGCAGCAAAAAGCGAGCGTTTGGGAGAGAGAGAGATATCCACGATATAGAGAGAGAAAGAGAGCAACTGAGAGAGATTGAGAGATCGGAGATGATCGATACCGAGAGGAAGAGATCAAGAGGAGAAGAAAAATCTAAGGGGTCGCAACCGTTCGAGAGGGAAAAGAAGAAACCAGAGGTCACGGGTGCGTAAATAGGGGGCTTTTTAGCGATGCACAATGAGCGTTGCTAAAGAGTTATTGTGTGTCGCAAAATAATACCTAACACGACGTAGTTCTAATAATACAACTATTAGCGACTGCTCAGTGGGCATTACTAAGTTTGGGCGACGCACTTGTGCGTCACTAATAACTTTTTGCCCGTCGCCAAAAGATTGGCGCCCTTTTTCTTGGGCGGGAAAGCCTTTTTTAACGACGCACATGGTCTACATCGCTAATAGAGACTTTTGGCGACGCATTATGAGCGTCGCTAATAATGTGCGTCGCAAAAAATTACTTTTTTTTGTAGTGATGTAGTCGACTGATTCTATCGATCTAGAAATTGAAAATCCAAATTTTAAACAGATCAAAAAAGGGGGAACGACTATATTTTGAATCTAATAGATATATCTTTCAAAAGCCTATAAATAGATGTTCATTTGTTTCTGTCGATTTAAATGCTTTAACTTTTACATTTCTTATTTTGACTTTTGATCTCATTTATTGTGAAGCCTAGATTTGAAAGTTCTATACATCTTAAATACTCAGAGCTTATAGTTGATTAATCTTTAGTGAGTGAACATTCATTGCACCAATCAACTCTTGAAAAGAGTATTTATTGGTAACGACATTGTAAATTCTCATTTTGGTGAGATTTGTAGGCATGTGCTACCACTGTGAGGCAAAATGATATATTTTATTGAGGAAAAGAGATAGGAGCTCTTGGTGTAAAACTTTAACCTCTAGCTACGATTGAGATCAAGATAGTGAAAAAGCTCAAGTACGGATACTTGAGTCGAGGACGTAGGAAATTTTTTGAATGTAATAAAAATTATTGTGTTTGTTCTCTTTCTCTTTCTACACATTTACATACTTTGTGCTTAAGTTGCATTTATATTTAAAGTTCGTAAAAGTTGTCAATATTTGTAAAATATCCTATTCACCCCCCTCTAGAGTGTAGAAGTTGTCAATATTTATAAAATACCCTATCCACCGCCTCTAGAGTATATATCTGGGGAACAAGTGGTATCAAAGTCTCGTCCTTTAATAAAATTCTAAGAGTAAAGATATGACAAATGTTGTAAGAATCACTTTTGCTGAAGGGCACACTACAGGAAAAAAGACTATTAGCGACCCACTCAAGCATCGCTAATAGTAAAAAAGAGCGTCGCTAATGAGCTTTTGCGACGCACAGATGAGCGTCGCCACGTGCGTCGCTAAAGGACGTGTTGCAAATACTATTAGCGACGCCTACCCATGTATGCATCGCTAAAAATACCTATTCGCGATGCCCTTTGAGCGTTGCTAATAATCAGAAATGAGCGTCACTAATATTGGCCATGGATGTAACGACCCGCATCTACCCAGTAACATATTATCCGCTTTGGGCCTGGCCTGCACGGTTTTGTTCTTCCTAGGCTTGCCCTAGGAAAAGGCCTGTTGCTAGGGAGAGGCACAATCCTACTATGAACACCTTCACCCTTCCTTCCCTAGGCGATGTGGGATGGCTGCCTCCTCTCCCCCTTTGGAACTGACGTCCGCAGCAGGGCTCCTTGGCCTGGACTCGCCACACTTTCCGGCTGGGTCAAGCTCTGATACCATCTGTAATGACCCGCATCCACCTAGCAACATATTGTCCGTTTTGGGCCTAGCCCGCACAGTTTTGTTCTTCTTAGGCTTGCCCTAGGAAAAGGCTTGTTGCTAGGGAGAGGCACAATCCTACTTATGAACACCTTTACCCTTCCTTCCCTAGGCGATGTGGGATGGCTGCCTCCTCTCCCCCTTTGGAACTGACGTCCGTGGTAGGGCTCCTTGGCCTGGCCTTGCCACACTTTCCGGCTGGGTCAGGCTCTGATACCATCTATAATGACCCGCATCCACCCAACAACATATTGTCCGCTTTGGGCCTGGCCCGCATAGTTTTGTTCTTCTTGGGCTTGCCCAAGGAAAAGGCCTGTTGCTAGGGAGAGGCGTAATCTTACTTATGAACACCTTCACCTTTCCTTCCCCAAGTGATGTGGGATGGCTGCCTCCTCTCCTTCTTTGGAACTGACGTCTGCGGCAGGGCTCTTTGGCCTGACCACGCCACAGCTTCAGGTTGGGTCAGGCTTTGATTCCATCTGTAATGACCCGCATCCACCCAGTAACATATTGTCCGCTTTGGGCCTGGCCCACACGGTTTTGTTCTTCCAGGGCTTGACCTAGGAAAAAGCCTGTTTTTAGGGAGAGGCGCAATCCTACTTATTAACACCTTCACCCTTCGTTCCCCAAGCGATGTGGGATGGCTACCTTCTCTCCCCTTTTGGAACTAACTTCCGCGGCAAGGCTCCTTGCCTGGCCACACCACACTTTTCGGCTGGGTCAGGCTCTGATACCATCTGTAACGACCCGCATCCACCCAGCAAGATATTGTCCGCTTTGGGCCTAGCCCGTACAGTTTTGTTCTTCCTAGGCTTGCCCTAGGAAAAGGCTTGTTGCTAGGGAGAGGCACAATCCTACTTATAAACACCTTCACCCTTCCTTCCCCAGGCAATGTGGGATGGCTGCCTCCTCTCCCCCTCTAGAACTGACGTCTGCGGCAGGGCTCCTTGGCTTGGCCACGCCACACTTTCCGGCTGGGTCAGGCTCTGAATACCATCTGTAATGACCCGTATCCACCCAGCAACATATTGTCCTGCTTTGGGCTTGGCCCTCACGGTTTTGTTCTTCCTGGGCTTGCCCTAGGAAAAAGCCTGTTGCTAAGGAGAGGCGCAATCCGACTTATGAATAATACCCCATTTAAGAGGGGTAGAATGTAATACCCCAATCCAAATAAAATAGAAGAATTCCATTTACGTCCTAAAGAGTCAAATAATAATACCGAGATTTGACGAAGCCAATGGGTGTAGTACCAAAAGTAAATTGAGACCAGATTTAGACCGAGAATAGTAGACCCCAAAATGTACCGAACCATCATGATACTTAATATACAACAATAAGTATGAACAGACTGAGCCGATAAATGTAAAACCAAAAGAGACCGAGCTAGCGTAGTAAGTTATCTACAATAATAGGCACGTAGTTCAAGATAAATAGTGAGAGTCACAAATAGAGCTGATTATGATATTTAAATATATGTTAAGTGAGTTACAAACAAACCCCGAGTACCCAGGATCACCATGCGAGAAACTCAGACAGTATAAAAAATCATGCCCATAGGCCAGTATATGCCTCGATATATGCACTAAATATCCTCAGTTATTTTTATCTTAGTAGTTATATTTCCACCCTAGTATGTACTAAGTTTGGGGACAAACTTATTTCAAGGGGGCAAAGAATGTAATACCCTGACCTGAGTTAGCACGTAAACCGAGGTAGACCGGGATCGAGTAGTGTACTATCAGTGGTAATTTGAGCTGTTTAAGCTCTATATTATTATATCACATGTATTGTACGATTTTGAAATATGAAGTGTCAGTTATACAGTCAATGTCGGACGACACCTGAGCAACCCAGAACAGAGCATCGTAATGCCTGCATGTACTCTGATGCATGCATGCATACGTACGTATATATGATTAGGCCACAAAAAATGTGTATGTATACATCATTAAAAAACTATTAAACTATTATATATGGTTACATTTGAGTATATATATATATGTATAAAATAGGTGTAAAATATGTATATGTGTGTATGCACAGTATGGTATTATATATATATATACATGTGTTAAAATGAAAAGAAAATAAAAGCAGGCATGCAATGTGTGTGTGTGTGCTTGTGTGTGTGTCGGTTGGTGTATTAATGTGTGTGTGTGTGTTGGTATGTGTAATATAATATATATATATATATATATATATATACAAACATAATTATTACCTAACCAATTAATGCAAAAGCTGAAGAAGAAGAGAAATCAGAAAAGCAGAAAAAACAATTAAGAAAACAGTCAACAAAGAGGTCTAGAGAGAGAGAGAGAGAGATAGAAAGAGAGTGAGGCGATTTGTGATGTATATATATATATATATATATATACACACCTAGTGTGTGTTAAGTTAGATAGAACATAGAAGAGAAAGAACATTGGGAGAAACTGGGGAGTTAGAGAGGATTCAGAAGCTTGGACCAAGGGGGAAACGGAAGAAGAAAGTAAAGAACTACACTACGAAAACAGAAAAATAGGTGAGTTGGTTTAGTTTTTGTTTTTAGTTTTTGAAGCATGATAGCTATTTTAAAGTATAAGGCCACATTGAGCATGAAATAAGGATTAATTAGCAAGAAACACCATTGAAAATGATGCAGAATTGAGGCAGAAATGGATAGTTGCAGGTCTAAGGGGACAATTCGGGTTTATATAATTTTGTGCTTGAAACTCCACTTTGACTATGAGGAATTGATCCTCTATGGTTCAGGAAGAAAATGGTAAAAGAATGATAGAAAAACAGTTAAGGAATGAGCTCGAAATAACAAAAACTCAGTTGGCCTGGAGCTACTGTTTCTTGTTATTTCGTGGAACTACAATAGACTAAATGGAAAACAAACCTTAAATATGTGATCCTTGTGAAACATAGAAGAAAAATGATTAAAGAACAGTTGAAAATCAGTCGAAAAATACTCGTCATCGCTAGAGGAGGCGACGGAACCCTAGTGTAACTTACCAGAAAATCGAGGAGACGATGAACAGTGTCTCCCCTAAAGCGGTGTCGTTTGATACTTGAATAAACCCAAGCTGCGTCATTTTGAAGTTAAATCGTTTTTAATTTAAGTTAATTTAGGACTGTTTGGTGATAGGGTTAAGAAATTTGATTGGGATTTATTTGCATGAGGATATCCTATCCTCAGTTAAAGGGGCTTGTCCTGTTGTTTGGCACGCAGGGCTTAAGAAAAAAAAAAATAAGGGAACTACTGTTCCCATGGTTCGAAAGGGGGACCGAGAGGAGGGAAGGTGCAAATTAATGCACTGGGACAGGCAAGCCCATGGGATCAATTGGGCCAAAATTAATATATATTATATAATTATAATATTAATTAATTAAATTTATTTATTTAATTAAATAATAGTAAATTGACCTGATGTCCAAATTAAAATGTGAATAATGTATTTTGACTATCTCGAACATTCTAAGACCAATGGTGAGGTCCGTGTTGCGAGACAGGGTCTCAAAAAATAAAAGACATGTAAAAGTGCAAAATGATTATTTTGCCCTTTTTAGTACAGAAGTCCGAATTGAATTCCGTAAAAGCCTAAACTGAATTTGTTCGACGTTCCGGATTTAATAGTAGAGTCTATTTTAGTTAAAGAGAAACCAATAATAAAGAGGCATAAAATTTGAAGAATAACATAGATTATGAAAAGGAAAACTAAGATATACTATTTATTGATGCATAGGGATTTCAAAGAGGAAGGAACGGTGACTTGATTTTATTTTTAAGAAAGGAAACGGTTTAAGAGGTAAGTAAATGTTTGATCTCTACATGTGTTACATTCTCAGCCATGGCAACAGTTTTTCTTATATTATCTATTGTATTCCATACATGCTAGAATGTTTATTGGGTCCACATTGATATTGATCTATCTTGTGGAAAGTGTTTATTGATTGTTATATATCTTGATCATGATTTTTGTACACTCTGTACATAGGCCTCAAGGGGCAAGACTTATGATCTCAACAGCCCAGCTTACATTGGCCTATTAAGGCGATAGTTTCATTCTCATTGCTGAGAACAGTGTTATTGCATTTACTTTTCATGGGATTTAGTATGATCTCGATATATTATATTGTAGCCAGATTTGTGCTCAGTCACAAACTCCATCTGATGCTTACTAGACCTATGGGTCAAGAAAATGGAATCAAAAGTGGCAATTAAATGGCAATTAAAGTGGGATCTACGAGGCGAGTACTGAACTGACGGGCTAGTGCTTGGTTGAGAGATCGAGGAAAAAGGGAACAAAATGATCTTAAGGGGTATGCCAAGCCCCAAGTTAAAGTGTATCCACATTTGCTGTTATCAATATCTATTATTGACTTTCATAGCTTGATCATATTATTTCATTATGAATGATCATGTGATTTCACAGCTTTTTATTGAGTGTATACAATTTATACTTAAGATAGCTCATGACTGTAGCAGTATGATATTGTTAGTAGAACAGATTTCATTGCTTTATCATTTGAGTTCCTATAATTTGATATTGAGTTCTATATTTCTTGACTAGCTAGCATATTACATTATCCTAGTTCTTATGGATTATGCTTTCCTATATTGACCTATACACATGGCAGAGTAAAGGAGTATTACTTATTGAGTTTTCATAACTCAGAACAGATACTACTTTTTGACTATTTCAGGCACAGAGATTGAGAATAGACAGTAGAGCCTGATAGCTAGAGGTGGACATATCTTTTGAAGTTACAGTGTAATATTTAGTACAAGTCTTGTAGCTCTCCTATGTTATCCACGTCTTGGGGATGAATAGTTGTATTAAGAAATTTTGTATTCCACATTTTAAGAATACTATATATATATATATATATATATATATCTCCTACAGCTATTATTTATTTAATTGTATAAGTTTTTCGTTATTTAGTTATTGCATGTTAGTAGCATGATTGTGTAGCAAGTTGAGATTAGGTCCCGGTTCAGCACCCAAAGTCAGGCTGGGGCACTCGCGATTCGAGATCCACATAGGGTGGGTCTCGGGTCGTGACATGCGTAAACAACCAAGGCCCGACATACCCCAAGAACGCACATTCAGGTCCGCCTCTCTCTCGGGCTTACTGAATAGTGCTAGAGCTCTTTCATCTCAAGTCCCCAAAGGACACAAATAACCCCACGGGTCCACCACACAATCTGTGAATAGATGGGCCATTGTGACTAAGCACAAACCCAGGCACTTACAAAATATCATGATCATCAAAATTTCAGACGAAATGGACAATTGTATGAAACAACCAAAATCTCAATCAACAAGACATAAAGTGTGTGGAACAACAAGATCTCTATCAATAAGATATATCATAAGATCATGACATGGTATGAAGGCACAATTATTCTCAAGTATTGGTAATCAAGTTCTCAAAATCATATAAGCAAGCAAATCGAATATGAAGTATAGGCATAAACAAATAACCACAAGTCGATTGGCATGAAATCGGAGAAATTAAGTTCAAAATAGAGTACAAAGTTTGGCAGCATTTGAAAATGAATGTGACTTGGCTAGGAATAACCCATATTAAAGCATACGAGTTACTTACCTCAAAACAATTCCAAGTAGTTCCACAAATCTCAAGTTTCCCTTTCTTTTCCTTTGGAGGTTCCCATAAACCAAAAAATTAGTTACTATGGTCAATTCTAATCTATTTAATAATTCATTTTCCTTAATTGTCTAGGTCGAGTCTAATGCTTGTGGATTATACTTTAATTATTCAACTCCCTCGAGTATCATTTAACATGTTTTTGAGTTGTCAATTTACACATGGGTTTTTAGAATATGATATTTGGGTAAGCGGACTCCACCGTTGAGTCCGAGACGTCTAACAAAATAAATTTAGGTTTTCGCGGCCACTATTTAGCTTTAGGCATCTCCAAGGGTAAAATGGTAATTTCACATTTTATATGACTTAATTTTTCGGAACCCCAGTTCACAAAATGGACCCAATCATTGCGTCTAGAATATCCAACATAATCAAAATATACTATTCATATATTAAATTTGGATGTAGGGTTATTTTTCTATTTTTAAATTAATTAAATTAATATAATATTTTTATTATATATTATATATATTTGGTTCAATATATGGCACAGGTGCAGAGGTGGCACAGTGGGCAAAGGCCTTGGCATAAGATCCCATCTCATGCGCGTTAGTGGGTTGAATCCCACTGACCGTATGTTTCCTCCCCTCTTTCTTTCTAAGTAACGCAGAGCCAAATGGTGGACAGCAGATTAAATCGGGGATGGGGTTATCCCTGATCCGGACAAGGACATCATCAATTTATTATCCTAGTTTCCAAACAGGTCTAATCCCGTTTAATTTTAAAATGATGATATATAAAATGACGCCATGTTACTCAAGCACACCTCAAAACGAAGTCGCCCTGGGTGGCACTTCTTACTGTCTATTCCGGTGAGACTGGTTTGTCTCTTCTGGTGACGGTGAGCATTTTTGGTGACTTTTTGTGTTCAGTCCAATGGGGTTCGATGGGAATTTGGGTGGGGTTTTTGCATTTATTTTTAGAAATGGGTTTAGTGAAGTTTTAGCCGTCGAAATAGACGGTTACAGGGCTGCTTCGGGGATGCCCGATTTTCTGACGAGGCCATTAATTACCTATTTCGTGCAATTTGAAGCCATTTTGCTCCCTGTTTTCAACTGCAATGGGTTTTTAGGACCCTTAAGGTCAGTTTCTCATTCTTAAAACCCATAAAACTTAACAAATTCACGATTATTCATCTTGTGGTAGTCGTACCTGCAACTGCCATTATCTCTATGGTCTCTTGACCATTTTGGCTTATTCAAGTTGCAGTATGACCCATTTTCTAAGCTCTTTTGAGCCATGAAGTTGGTTTTAAGCTTGGTGTATGATAGGTCAAAATTCAAATTTTTCCATATTTTAGGTTTTAAGTCTCCTAGGGTTTCTAAGCTTCAACCTTATCATTTTCTTCCTATTTTCTTACCTTCAATGTTTCAAGTACATGCATGCATGTAATACCCTGACCTAGGTTAACACATATATCGAGGTAGATCGGGTCGGGTAATGTACTATCAATTGTAACCCGAACTGTTTAAGCTCTATATCATTATATCATATGCACTATACAATTTCTGAATATGAATAGTGTCTGTTATACAGTCAATGCTGGGAAATGTCGAGCAACCCAGAACTATGTCTCGTAATGCCTGCATGCACGCATTTCCATGCATGCATACGTACGTGTATACGTATAGACCATGAAATATTAGTGTATGTATATGTGCCCAGAATTTAGTATATATGTATATATATATCAATGTATATATATATGTACAAGATATGTATAAATCATGTATTTATACATGTATATATATATATATAATATAGTATAATATATATATATATATATCTATGTATGTATTAGTATACAAGTGTAAAGAAAGAAATAAAGGAAAAGAAAAGAAGCAGCATGCTAGGGCATGCATGCAGTGTATGTGTGCTTGTGTGTGTGTGTCAGCAGTGTGTGTAATATAATACGTATATATATAACACAATATACAAGCAAACATTTAATGCAAAGTTAAAAGGGAAAAAGAAATCAGAAAGAGCAGGGAAGGAAGTCAATGAAAGGGGCTTTAGAAGAGGGAGGAACCAAGAGAGAGAAAGTGAGAAATGACTAGGGCGATTGGTTAGATGTGTCTGTGTATATATATATATATATATATATATATATATGTATGTATGTATGTGTTGCTTAGGACATAGAAAACAAAGACCAAGAGAGAAACTGTGAAGTCTGAGGGAATTGGAAGAGTTCAAAAATCGAAACAGAAAGGGGAAAGAAAGAAACAACAAGAAATACAGAAAGTATAGGTGAGTTTGTATATTTTTATTTTTTTTTAAATTTAAAGCATAATGTTTAGATTGAATTGTAAGGCTATGTTAAGCATGAACTGTAGATTAAAAAGTAAGAAAATTCATTTAAAATGATTTAGAAATGAGATGGAAATCAACAGTTGCAGGTTTTAGGGTGGTTCGGTTTTATTAATATTTTATGCATGAAATTATGTTTAAATGGCATAAATATGATCCTATATGGTGCAAAAATAAATTAGAGCTTAAACTAACTTAAAACAGTGGAGGAAAGGGCTCGAAATTGAAGGGTTTCAGTTGGTCAGAGTTTCAGTTTCTCTCAATTTTGTGAAGATTTGATGAATGAAATTAAAAACAAATATTAGAAATGAGACCTACATGAAAATTAGAAGGAAATAGCATTTAAAAACCTTTTAAATTCAACCGAAGTTAAGTCACTGTCTCCGGAGATGGCGACGGAACCCTAACTGCTCGTCACCGGAAAAACGGGCAAGGAAGGTGAACATGGGAAATAAAACGGCGCCTTTTGGGTTTCATTTCTCTCAAAACTGCGTCATTTAAGTGTATAGTTAATTTTAAATTGAAATGGAAATTCGGATGTTTGGCTGTGGGGTTACGAAATTAATTAATTAAACATGACAGAGACGGGGATACGCTATTCCAGTTTAAAGCCCTAATCGTAGTTTGGCTTCAAAAGCTTAAGAAAAAAAATAGGCAGGGGTGCAGCCCCTGCGGATCGAACCTAGGACCCAAAGGATGGAAGCCCAAGCCTTAACCCACTGTGACAGGCACGCCCGTGTTATAAATTTCCACAATATATATATATATATATATATATTATGCAAAAGAAATAATTAAGAAAAATCAAAAGGGGCACAACCCTTGGAAGTCGAAACAGTGACCAAGTCTAAGGAACCAAAACCCAAACCCACTAGGACAGGCAAGCCCGTGCTTCCTGTTTGCACCGAAATATATATATATATATATGTATATATATATTATATAATTATAATATTAAATTAATTAATTTAAATATAGCAAAATTGCCCGAAGTCCAAATTAAACAAGTTATTAGTGTATTTTGACTATCTTGGACCTCCTAAGACCAGTGGTGAGGTCTGTGTCGCGAGACGGGATCCCAAAAAATAAAAGACCCGTAAAAGTGCAAAATGACCATTTTGCCTTTTTAGCACAGATGTCCAAATTAAGTTCTGCGAAGGCTTAAACCGACTTTCTTCGACATTCTAGACTCAATGGTAGAGTTTAATTTAGTAAAAGAGAAACTTATAGCATAGAGGCATAAAATTTGATGAATAACATAATTCAAGTAGCGATAGACTGAAACGTGTTTGATGATTTTAGGAACACGAAAGGGCAAAGAGAAGGCAGGCTAGATCCTTCTATTTTATAGACAATAAGAGGTAATTAAAATCCGATCTCTGCACGTGTTACATTCCAAGCCATGTCATAGTTCTTGTATATATATATTGCCTATTGTACTCTATATACACATACCAGTATTTATCGAGCCACATTGATATTGCCCTATCATGTGGGAGACAGTTATTGATTTCTATATATATCTCGATCATGATTGTACACTTGTGCACATATTCCTTTTTGTACACTTGTACCTAGGGCCGTTAGGGCTAAACAGTTTTTATTCAAAGCAGTCTAGTAACCGTAGCCTCGAAAACTATTGTCACGACAGATTGCGTATAATCAGTTATGATTCCAATATACTCTTCGTGGAAGATAGCATAATCCCAATATATTATTCGTGTCGAATTTGTGCTCAATCACACCTCCATCTGATGCTTTTTATGACCTTCGGGTCAAGGTTCCACGGAACACCAGTTACGTCGCTATGTGAGGCATGGGACGTAGACTTACATATTTAGCTTGGTGCATTAGGCACTTAGGGGGTAGCCGGACACCACCAGTATCAGTGCATGTCAGATTTAGTTGATATCACTATCCTTTATTATTGATATTCATAGCTTGATCATGTTATATTATTATTGAATGATCATGATATTTTTACAGCTTTCAGTACAGTGCTTACATTTCATACTTGATATAGCTCATGACTGTAGCAGTATGACATTGTTAGCATAGCAGATTCATTTTCTTATCATTTGACTTCTATCACTTGATATTGAGTTATATATTCATTGACTGGCTAGCATTCTTTTATACCCTTGTACACATGGTAGAGTAAAGGAGTACTTACTGAGTTTTCATAGCTCATCAGCTACTACACAACATTTTGTAGGTACAGATCTCGAGAATAGACCATAGAGCTTGATAGCTAGGAGGTGGACATTTACTTTTGAAGTTGTAGTGTAATACTTGGTACAGACAGTCTTATAGCTCTCCCATGTTATCCACGTCTTGGGGATGAACAGTTGTATTAAGAAAATTTGTATTCCGCATTTTGAGAACATTATATATATCACATGCAGCTTTTATTTATTTAATTGTTTAAGTTTTTCGCTATTTAGTTGTTGCATGTTAGTAGCACTGATTGTGTAGCAAGTTGAGACCCTTGGTTCAACAAGCAGTGTCGGAATCGGGTGCGCGACACGAGATCCACATAGGGTGGGTCTCAGGTCGTGACAACTTGGTATCAGAGCATCCTAGGTAACACAGTAGTTTATGAGAGATAGACTAAGGTACTAGTATTACAAATAGTCCAAGTAAAGTCAGTAGATAGAAACTGACTTGCAATATTAGACTCTTAAATATATGAAACTAACCTCTATCCATTTGCATAAAATGGTGCATACTCGTACTACCACACCATTAGATGAGGCTAACACCAACATAGCACTGTTAGAGCGACTAGTGGAGAGGCTTATATAGAATGCATCTCAGAACCAGGCAGGTCCTAGTGCTCTAGCCTTACCAAAGCGATAGACACCACCTGTGGTACACATAGTGTGTCACGACCCGAAACCCACCCTAGGCGGATTACCAGATCGCGACCGCCACCCCAAGACCCTGGAGGCCTCGGGACAAGCCTCGCATCTGCAGCGGTATCGAATAGATGTGCTTCATGTAGGTTGCGAAAGCGTGAAAAACTTTTTCTTTTCTTTTCTCATTTTAAAATTTGCACATCTGTCCGATACTGCCGCTATTTACAATGGTACACATGATCATACATTCAGAGCATAACTAAAAACTTAAAAGGCTTTTATAATAGATACATGTTTAATTGCCCCGTGGGGCTTATACATAACAGGGTACTATTTTAGTAATACAAAATTTCATACTTAATGTTCGTAGTACTAGACAAAAACTACTTGAACATAACTTCCAAAAGCAGCGGATTCATCATCATCATCCTCAAGTCAAAACTGCTGCTAATCACCTGAAAGGGGGATCCGAAACAAAGTCCGGGTAAGCTAATATAAGCTTGTGAGTAATTCCTGCATTCGTCATGGGGTTTTCAACTGGCAGTGGTTTAACACATGAGGGTTTATAAAATACCCACTACCAATTGCTCGTACATTTTAGAATACAGAGTATATTCATTCTTAAAACAGCTAGCTTTGAAACATTTAAAGTATTCAAGCTATGCTTATACTTATGAACTTCAAAACATATAAGCTAACATGTATTTCTTAAATAGAGTATATAAAACTCAAAACATATGCATTTCATAAAACAGATAGTTTTGAAACATTTAAAGTATTCAAGCTAAACTCGTACTTCGTCAAATAGAGTGTATAACTCGAACCATATGCATTTCATAAAACGGATAGCTTTGAAACATTTAAAGTATTCAAGCTAACATATGCTTTTTCATATAAAACGTGTAACTCTGAATACATAATATATGCATTCCATAAAACTCATAGCTCTAAAACATGTAAAATGCTCAAGCTAAAAATGTGTTCTTCTTTATATAGAGTACATATGAACTCAAACATGTAAATATGAAAATGAAGATTTAAAATCTGCTTTCATTTTCAAATATCTCTTTTTCTCACTTTAACTCTTGGAATCTGTTTCGAACCAGAGTCCCATTTTACTGTATACGTGGAGATATCTCATTTGCTTGGGGGATTAGATCCTGCTACCAGGGCATTTCACATGATAGATCCAGTGGGGTTCCGTACAACCCTACTCACTATCTATGTGATGATGCACATGATAGGTCCATTGAGTTCCGTACAACCCACAACACTACCTATGTGCTTATGCACATGATAGGTCTATTGAGTTCCGTACAACCCACAACATTACCTATGTGCTTATTATTTATCTTGCAAAACATTTGTCATATGACTTCTTCGTATTGATACTTTTCATGAGTATGTAAAACATACAGCATATAACTTTTGCAGTGATGCTTCAATACTTGCAATAATCAAATTCAGAATACTTTACATAATTTGGCATTTAAAACTTTAGACATGCTGAAATATGTTTGAAGAAAACTATGGTAGAATCCATTCACTAAGCATGTCATAATAGAGTTTATAAAACATGTAAATACTGAATTTGAAATTTCAAACACTTCATATCTTTGCATTTAAAACCTTTCAAATCCATGGAGTTAAATCTCCACTTCAAATACAGGGTTACTCACCTTGGTCCTTTAGGGTTAGTGCTAATAATGCGCTTTCCCACTTTCCTTGTAGTTCCTAAGAACAATTCATAAACATTTCATCAACTTCACATTCATTGTAATATCATCTCGATATTCTTAACTTATGCGTAAATCGTATTAGATCCTAAAACGATTTCATAATTTCATATATACTTAACTCGTACTCTTAACCTATGACACAATTAATGTGTTAGAAATTGAATTTATTTCAACTTATACTCTTCTGGTAGCTCCATAAACTTTAATTTAAATTTATTTACTTCATATATTTACATGTCGTGTCTTTTCGTAATTCATTTCCTTGTATACGCCTCAGGTTAGTGCTTTGGCATAAATTTTAATTTATAGTCATCTGATAGATGCTATTCAACAAATTTTATGTCTTTTTATTTTAGACATTTCTTTGGTCGAATAGACTACATCACTGAGTCCAGAACGTCGAAGAAAGTAAGTTTAGGCTTTCTTAGAATTTAATTTGGACTTTTGTATGTAAAAGGACAAAATGGTCATTTATCAGTTTTACGTGTCATGTTTTTCGTACTTCGTTTCGTAATTTGGACTCCATTATTGAGTCCGGAAGGTCGAGGAAAGTCAATTTAGACCTTCTCTGGTTTCATTTTGGCTTTAGGGGTACCAGGGGTAATTTGGTCATTTTAGCATTTTTATAGGTCTCCAATTTTTTGGGACCTCATCTCATGTCGTGGACCTCACCATTGGACTCAGAAGGTCCGAAATAGTAAGAATACATTAATAACTTGTTAATTTTGGACAAGGGGTATTTTGGTCATTTACCCCTTTACGTGTCTTTATTTTTCGGGCCCCGTGTAGTAAAACGGACCCTACAATTAGTCTCAGAATATCCAAAATAATAAGGATACACTATTCATACGTTTAATTTGGACTTTGTTTGACTTATTTGTGACTCAAGGGTAATTTAGTAATTTTACTTATTTAATAAAATAATTTATTGGTAATTTAGTAATTTTACTTATTTAATAAAATAATTTAATAAATTATTTATTATTTATTATTTTTCCAGGGGTCTAATTGCCATAAGATTTCCCTCAGTTGGGCCATAGTGTAAATCCGTAAAACAGTTGGGGGTCAAAACCAAATTTTCATAAGTTTCGATCTGAACCGTTTGGTTCAGTTCGATTTCAAGTGAACCGGTCCGGTTTACATGGTTCACTGCGTAATGCTGACATCATGATGATGTCAGCCCTAATATTTTAATTTTAAAACATGAACGAAACGTCGTCGTTCTATTTATTCGGTGGCAAGCCCAGAGGCTGCCACGTGTCCGAGTCGACTCAGCCTTATTTTAAAAAACCGAGTTGACTCATCTTCTTCTTCCCCACGTCGACCCCGACTGTAACCCTAATCCCAGTTTTCCATTTCTTCCATTTTCGTGCCTTCCTACTCAACTATTTCTCACTGTTTTGATTCCAAAACATTTCTAAGGTACAAACGACCAACTTGGCATTCATTTGGGAGTTCAAAATGAACTCTTTATTTCGGTTTTAAGCTTTGATAACCTAGAACAATAATCCCACCATAAATGCTCATTTTTGAGCTAAAACTCTTGGGGTTTGTTTCTTTGTAATCCATATTACATGTAGTTTTATTTTTCATTCATGGATATCGTTTTGACTCTAAGTTTAAAGCTTTGGGTTTCAAACCCGTAGCCTGCAACTCAACATTTGGAGGGCTTTTCTAGGGCTTTGTGATCGTGTTCATGCGTTTTTGGGATGCTTTTAAGGTTTACTTGAAGTCCTGATAGGCCAAATTGGGTTTGGGGAAAGTCGGTTCAGACCTGCTCTCACCAAGCTCAACAATGGCGGTTTGGCGTACGGCTTGTGTTTCTTAGGTGTTTTAGGTCGAAATTTTCATGCTTATTTATGTTTATTTTCTTTAAACATCATACATACAAAAAATCAGAAGCTAAAACAGTTCATTCATATGAAATTTTTAGAGAAAGAAATCAAAGTGTTTTGTGGTTTTACCTCTAACAGTGACTTTCTCTCCCCTTTCCTTCTAGTTTTTTCTCCTTCTGAATGCCCAGAACTCTTCCTCTCTCTCTTTCTCTCCTTTTCGTGTGTTGCAAATGAGGTGTGTATATGATTGTGTACATATGTGTATCAGGATCTATGGCCATCACTTCACTCCCATTCTCCATCAAATCAGCCCATACCTCCCATACTTTCTGAATGGGGCCATTCTTTCTTCCATAATTCTTCACCTACTTGTATATATAGTATACATATATGGTACATAGATACCTTACCTCCCTTAACTTTATGTCTCCTCCATTACATATATATATATATATATAATACATATCACACACTCACACCCTTATATATTTAATTAATTTCTTATGTTTAATTAATTAACAAATTAGTTATTCAATTAATTATATTTTATTAATTAATCATCACATTTTATATTAATTATAACTAATACTTAATTTCTCATATTAATAAATTAATTACATTAAATTAATTTATCATATTCTTAAGGGCATAATATTTACACTCATTGTTTCATAACCTCGTAAAATGTGCCTCATTACCCGGCATTCTCGGGTCGGGATATTACATAGTGCATCAGGAGAACGAGAGGGGCTCAGGCTTATCTTTATAAGTAGTTTCAAGCACTGAGAGCTCTACGTTCGACGGCACCAGAGGCCCCACTTCAGCTAAAAGTGGAGGCTCGATATGGAAAGGATCTTTGAGATCATGGCTTATACTGAGGTATAAAAGGTAGCCTTTGCTACTTTCACTTTCAGAGGGATGGCTCATGAGTGGTGGCTATTAGAGAAGGCCAGAGAGCCTCAGATGACATGGGATCGATTCACTGTGGTCTTCAACCAGAAGTACTTCCCCAAGGAAGTCAGAGATTAGAGAGTCGTAGAATTCTTTGTCTTACAACAAGAGAACTCGACGGTGGAGGAGTATGAGGCCAGATTTACACAGTTGGTTAGATTTACTCCTGCCATCTTAGAGGACGAGCACGAGAGAGCCCGCAAGTTTGAGGGTGTTCTGCGATGGAATATGAGAGACAGGGTTAAACCTCTGCAGTTAGCCACTTATGATAAAGTGGTGAGCACTGCGAAGATCATAGAGCAAAGTGGCAAGGAGTTTGTTAAGAGGAGGGCAAACCCCACACCGAGGCTAGGAAGGGAACCAGCCAGCCCCAAGGCCATCAGGGAGTCAGAGTAGGGGGCCGACTGAGAGTCAAAGCAGAGGGTTAGGACCTACCTTCACTCGGCTAGGAGCAGGATTAGCTACCCAGGAATTCTGGACTCAGACCATCAGGGGTCAATTCCACGAGTGGGAGTGTAGTTCAGTGCCCTACCTGCCACAGACGTCATCGAACGCTGTGCCAGGCTAACTCCCGTGCCTGCTATTTATGTGGTCAGGAAGGGCATTTCCAGACCAATTGCCCCTAGAGGACCCAGTCAGTTGGGAGTACAGCTGGTACTCCTTCTACCTCAGCAGCTACGACTGCAGCTAGAGCACAGCCCCGAGGTAGTGGACAGAGAGTTGAGTCGCAAGCGCTCAGGGAGGGTTTTTGCACTGACACTCGAAGATACTCAGGCTACCACCTCAGTAGTCGTAAGTACTCTTCAGATTTGTTCACAGCATGCTAGAGTACTCTTTGACACTGGCTCCACACATTCATTCATATCACCAGTATTTGCTGCTAGACTGAACATAGAAATAGTACCCTTAGGTTATATGTTAACCATTTCTATGCCTTTAGGAGAGTCACTATGTAGCAACACTGTATATTGAGCATGTAAGGTTCAGATCGGAGACTCGCATTTATTAGCCGATCTGATACCATTAGACATTTACAATTTTGATGTTATACTCGGTATGGACTGGTTGGCCGCAAATCATGTATCTATAAATTGCATGGCCAAGACAGTCAGTGTACAAAGGCTAGGATGCCCGAGCATCCAGTTTGATGGGATGGGTGTAGCTACCCCACCCTATTTTATATCTTCTATCCAGGCCAAACGTTTATTACGTAAGGGCTGCCACGGGTTCTTGTGTAACATTATGGACACTCGCTCACAACAACTACCCTTAGATCAAATTCCTACTGTTAGAGAGTTTCCCGAGGTTTTTCTAGATGACTTGCCGGGAATGCTTGTGGATAGAGAGATAGAGTTTACTATTGATGTATAGCCAGGTACCTCCCCGATATCCAGGAATCCTTACTATATGGCACCGACAGAGCTGAAGGAGATGAAGCTCCAGTTGCAGGATTTGCTAGATAAGGGATTCATTAGGCTTAGTTCTTCACCATGGGGGGCCCTAGTGTTGTTTATGAAGAAGAAGGATGGGACCATGCGGTTATGTGTTGACTACCGTGAGCTGAATAAGGTCACCATCAAGAATAGGTACCCTCTGCTAATGGTAAATGATTTCTTCGACCAGTTGAAGGGAGCACAAGTCTTCTCTAAGATTGATTTGAGGTTCGGGTACCACCAGCTGAAGGTACGACCGGCAGATATTGAGAAGACAGCTTTCAGAACCCACTATGGGCATTATGAGTTCTTAGTGATGCCATTTGGGGTCACAAATGCCCCTGCTGCATTCATGGATCTAATGAACACGGTTTTCAAGCCACATCTAGATGATTTCATAATCGTGTTCATAGACGACATCTTGGTTTATTCCAAGAGCCAGGAGGAGCATGAGGCACATCTAAGGAAGGTTCTACTGATGTTGAGGGAGCAGAAACTGTACGCTAAGCTGAAGAAGTGTGAGTTTTGGCTCCCTAGCATAGCATTTCTAAGGCATGTGATTAACAAAGAGGGGATCTCTGTTAATTCTCAGAAGATCGAGGCAATCGTGGATTGGCCTCGGCCTACTAGTGTCACGAAAGTGCGAAGTTTTATGGGATTGGCTGGCTCTTACAGAAGGTTTGTCAAAGACTTCTCGAAAATAGCTACAGCCAATTACACAACTGACCAGGAAGGACGTTCCATTTGTTTGGACAGAGGAGCGAGAGAAGAGCTTCTAAGAGCTCAAGGACAGACTAGTTACAGCTCCGAATTCTGACAGTGCCAGATGGAACCGAGGGATTTATGATTTATAGTGATGCCTCACTGAAGGGCTTGGGATGCATTTTGATGCAAAGTGGAAGGGTAGTAGCATATGCTTCATGTTAGTTGAGGCTACATGAGAGGAATTACCTGACACATGATCTTGAGCTAGCAGTCATTGTCTTCGCCTTGAAGATATGGAGGCATTACTTATACCGAACCACGTGCGAGATTTTCACTGACCATAAGAGCCTCAAGTATCTATTTAAACAAAAGGAGCTCAACATGAGACAGCGCCGTTGGTTAGAGTTGATCAAAGACTATGAGCTCAGCATTCAGTACCACTCAAGTAAGGCAAATGTGGTAGTTGGTGTTCTTAGTAGGAAGTCATTAGGGAGCTTAGCTTGCCTATTGACCACTCAGATAGAGATACTGAGAGACTTGGAGGATATGGAGATCAAGGTAGTTTTGCCTATCTTTGAGGGATTGTGCTCCAACGTCACAGTCAGTTTATCGATTGTTGACAGGATCAAAGAGCAGCAGACTGAGGATGAGAAGCTTTCCAAGCTTCGTCAGGTATAGGCTTTGAGTTTTCAGTGAGAGATGAGATGTTATGTTACCAAGGTAGGATTTATGTACTTGATGTGCCAGAACTGAGAAGGGAGATCCTTCAAGAGGCACATAGTTTGAGATTTGCCTTGCATCCAGGGAGCACCAAGATGTATCACAACGTCAGAAGCACATATTGGTGGTTTGGGATGAAGTGTGACATAGTTGAGTACATAGCACAGTGTGCCAAGTGCCAACAGATCAAGGTGGAGCATCAGAAACCTGGTGGACTTCTACAGTCTCTACTTATTCCCGAGTGGAAGTGGGAACATATTACGATGGACTTCATGTTAGGGTTGCCAAAGACATCGAAGGGAAGTGATTCTATCTGGGTCATTGTTGACAGACTGACCAAGATAGCTCATTTCCTAGCAACGAAGATGACACAAACCTTGGAGAGACTAGCAGAGTTGTATATCAGAGAGATAGTCAAACTTCATGGAGTCCCGGTATCGATCATATCTGATCGGGATCCGCAAGTTTTATCACAGTTTTGGAGAGAACTACAGTGAGCCATGGGCACAGAGCCGAGTTTTAGAACAACATATCATCCCAAGACCGATGGTCAGTCAGAGAGGACGATAGAGACTCTAAAGGACTTACTGCGGTTCTGTGTCATGGATTTCAGAAGGAGTTGGGAAGATCAGTTGCCACTGGTAGAGTTCACTTACAATAATAGCTTCCAAGCTAGTATTGGTATGGCGCCATATGAAGCATTATACGGCAGGAAGTGCTGATCACCCCTATCCTGGATAGAGGTGGGAGAGAGGAAGCTTTATGGGCCAGAGATAGTGAAGCTGACTACAGGAAAGCTACAGCTGATCAAACAACGACTACTAGCGACTCAGAGCAGACAGAAGAGCTATGCTAATGCTCATAGATGAGAGTTGGAGTTCGCAGTAGGTGACTATGTGTTCTTGAAGGTATCACCCATGAGGGGTGTAGTGAGGTTTGGCAAGAGGGGAAAGCTAGGGCCGAGATACATTGGACCCTTCAAGATCATGAAAAGGGTCAGGCCAGTAGCCTACCAGCTTGTTTTACCTTCAGAGTTATCATATGTGCACAGTGTATTTTATGTTTCGATGTTGAGAAAGTGTGTACAGAGTGTAGATCAAATAGAAGAGCACGAGCCATTATACGTCCAAGAGAATCTGAGTTATATAAAGCATCTAGTACAGATTCTGGACCATCAAGATCAGGTTCTACGGAACAAGACTATCCCTTTAGTCAAAATTCTGTGGAAGCACCACCAGATAGAGGAAGCTACTTGGGAGCGAGAAGATGATATGCGTGCCAAATATCCTCAATTATTTTAAGTTTAGTAGCTATATTTTTCACCCTAGAATGTACTAAGTTTGGGGACAAACTTATTTTAAGGGGGAAAGAATGTAATACCCTGACCCGGGTTAGCACGTATACCGAGGTAGATCGGGTCGGGTAATGTACTATCAGTTGTAACCCGAGCTATTTAAGCTCTATATCATTATATCATATGCACTGTATGATTTTAGAATGTGAATAATGTCTGTTATACAGTCAATGCCGGGAAATGCCGAGCAACCCAGAACTATGTCTCGTAAAGCATGCACGCACGTATTTCTATGCATGCATACGTACGTGTATACGTATAGACCATGAAATATTAGTGTATGTATACGTGCCCAAAATTTAGTATATATGTATAGATATGTACAAGATATGTATAAATCATGTTTTTATACATCTGTATATATATAATATATATATATATATATATATGTATTAGTATACAAGTGTAAGGAAAGAAATAAAGGAAAAGAAAAGAAGCAGGATGCCAAAGCATGCATGCAGTGTATGTATGCTTGTGTGTGTGTGTCTGCAGTGTGTGTTGTGTGTGTGTAATATAATATGTATATATATAACACAATATACAAACAAACATTTAATGCAAAGTTAAAAGGGAAAAAGAAATTAGAAAGAGCAGGGAAGGAAGTCAATGAAAGGGGCTTTAGAAGGGGGAGGAACCGAGAGAGAGAAACTGAGAAATGACTAGGGCAGTTGGTTGGATGTGTATATATATATATATATATATACATATATATACATATGTATGTATGTATGTGTTGCTTAGGACATAGAAAAAAAATACCAAGAGAGAAACTGTGAAGTCTAGGGGAATTGGAAGAGTTCAGAAATCGAAACAGAAAGGGGAAAGAAAGAAACAACGAGAAATACAAAAAGTATAGGTGAGTTTGTATATTTTTATTTTTTTAAAATTTAAAGCATAATGTTTAGTTTGAATTGTAAGGCTATTTTAAGCATGAACTGTAGATCAAAAAGCAAGAAAATGCATTGAAAATGATTTAGAAATGAGATGGAAATCAACAGTTGCAAGTTTTACGGTGGTTCGGGTTCATTAATATTTTATGCATGAAATTATGTTTAAATGGCCTAGATATGATCCTATATGGTGCAGAAATAAATTAGAGCTTAAACTAATTTAAAACAATGGAGGAAAGGGCTCGAAATTGAAGGGTTTTAGTTGGCCGAAGTTTCGGTTTCCCTCAATTTTGTGAAGATTTGATGAATGAAATTAAAAAAAAAAATATTAGAAATGAGACCTAAATGAAAATTAGAAGAAAATAGCATTTAACAAACATTTAAATTTGACCGGAGTTAGGTCACCATCGCCGAAGATGGTGACGGAACCCTAACTGCTTGTCACCGGAAAAACAGGCAAGGAAGGTGAACAGGGGAAATAAAACGGTGTCGTTTGGGTTTCATTTTTCTCAAAACAAGCGTCGTTTAAGTGTACAGTTAATTTTAAATTGAAATGGAAATTCGGCTGTTTGGCTATGGGGTTACGAAATTAATTAATTAAATGCGACAGAGACGGGGATACACTATTCTAGTTTAAAGCCCTAATTGCCTTTTGGCTTCAAAAGCTTAAGAAATAAAATAGGCAGGGTGCAGCCCCTGCGGATCGAACCTAGGACCCAAAGGATGGAAGCCCAAGCCTTAACCCACTGTGACAGGCACACCCGTGCTATAAATTGCCACAAAATATATATATTATGCAAAAGAAATAATTAAGAAAAATCAAAAGGGGCGTAACCCCTAGGAGTCGAAACAGTGACCAAGTCTAAGGAACCAAGACCCAAACCCACTAGAACAGGAAAGCCCGTGCTTCCTGTTTGCACCAAAATATATATATATATATATATTATATAATTATAATATTAAATTAATTAATTTAAATATAGCAAAATAGCCCGAAGTCCAAATTAAACAAGTTATTAGTGTATTTTGACTATCTTGGACCTCCGAAGACTAGTGGTGAGGTCCGTGTCACGAGACGAGGTCCTGAAAAATAAAAGACCTGTAAAAGTACAAAATGACCATTTTGCCCTTTTAGTACAGATGTCTAAATTAAGTTCCACGAAGGCCTAAACCGACTTTCTTCGACATTCCAAACTCAATGGTAGAGTTTAATTTAGTAAAAGAGGAACTTATAGCATAGAGGCATAAAATTTGATGAATAGCGTAATTCAAGTAGCGATAAACTGAGACGTGTTTTATGATTTTAGGAACACGAAAGAGCAAAGAGAAGGCAGTCTAGATCCTTTTATTTTATAGACAGTATGAGGTAAGTAAAATTCGATTTCTGCACGTGTTACATTCCAAGCCATGTCATAGTTCTTGTATATATATTGCCTCTTTTACTTTATATACACATACCAGTATTTATCGAGCCACATTAATATTGCCTTATCATGTGGGAGACAATTTTTGATTTCTATATATATCTCGATCATGATTGTACACTTGTGCACAGATTCTTTTTTGTACACTTGTACCTAGGGTCGCAAGAGCCAGACAGGTTTTATTCGAAGTAGTCTAGTAACTGTAGCCTCGAAAACTATTGTTACGACAGATTGCTTAGAATCAATTATGATTCCACTATACTCTTCGTGGAAGATAGCATGATCCCGATATATTATTAGTGCCAAATTTATGCTCAGTCACACCTCCATCTGATGCTTATTACGACCTTCGGGTCAAGGTTCCACGGAACACCAGTTACGTCACTATGTGAGGCATAGGACGTAGACTTACATATTTAGCTTGGTGCATTAGGCACCCAGAGGGTAGCCGGGCCTCACCAGTATCAGTGCATCTAAGATTTAGTTGATATCACTATCATTTGTTGTTGATATTCATAGCTTGATCATGTTATATTATTATTGAATGATCATAAGATTTTTACAACTTTCAGTACAGTGCTTACATTTCATACTTGATATAGCTCATGATTGTAGAAGTATGACATTGTTAGCATAGCAGATTCATTTCCTTATCATTTGACTTCTATCACTTGATATTGAGTTATATATTCATTGACTGGCTAGCATTCTTTTATACCCTTGTCACATGGCAGAGTAAAGGACTACTTACTGAGTTTTTATAGCTCATCAGATACTACACAACATTTTACAAGCATAGATCTCAAAAACGGACCATAGAGCTTGATAGCTAGGAGGTGGACATTTACTTTTGAAGTTGTAGTGTAATACTTAGTACAGATAGTCTTATAGCTCTCTTATGTTATCCACATCTTGGGGATGAACAGTTGTATTAAGAAAATTTGTATTCCACATTTTGAGAAAATTATATATATCACATGCAGCTTTTATTTATTTAATTGTTTAAGTTTTTCGCTATTTAGTTGTTGCATGTTAGTAGCACTGATTGTGTAGCAAGTTGAGACCCTTGGTTCGACAACAGTGTCGGATCGGGTGTGCGACACGAGATCCGCATAGGGTGGGTCTCGAGTCATGACAATGCACATATAAAACCATAAAACAGTATGTGTGTGTGTGTGTGATTATTCAAAATAGAAAATTCATGCCCTTTTGGGTTTGTATGGCTTATACCTCTTGGCGATGAGCTTTCCTCTCTTGGGGGCTCAATTATGATCCCCTTAAAGCTTCTTTAAAGTAGCCACAACCTCCTTCCCTTCCTCTTCTAGTTGTGAGCTTTCATAAAAACACACACACAAATGCATACACCATTTCACTCATACACACACTGCCTCTCACGCACCCACAACATCACTCTCACTCTGGATATGTAGCACACACACCCACATGGAGGCCTTGAGATATTTCTCACACAAAGTAGATTTTAAAACACATGGGTATTTATATAATATATATACACATATGCATATACATGTATATGTATAATAGGGCTAAGGTGGTACTGATCGGGTGCTGAGGTAGTGAGTGAGGTGGTGCTAATGTGGGAGAGTGAATGAAGGGTGAGGTGTTACATGAAAGGGCATTGGTCAATTTGGGAGGTGAACTTAGCTAACTAGGGGTTATATACATATTGGTTGTATATTTAAGCACAAAAGTGCTGGTAGCCCCCTTGGTAACTTTTTGGGTATTGAAACTTTACCCATTTTGGGTCAAGGGTTCAAAACCCATTGGTTGCATTTTTGGTCATTTTCCCACAATTTGTGCTCATGCCTCGTTTGGCATGCGCAGTTTATCATTTTGTCTTTTTCCCTTCTATTTTCTTTTCTATTTCTCTTTTTACGACACGGTTTTTTCTAGGCGTTTTCTACTTGGGTTGGCTTCGAGGTTCAAAGTCTTGCATTGTTTATCCTTTCCTTGTGATCTCTATGGCTTGCTAATTCAAATTTTTGTAGTGTTAAAATTAGGCTAAGATGACTAAATTAAAGCATTAAATTTTGAAAAAACATCATTACATTAATTAATTGGTAAACTAGGTTTGGGGTGTTACATCCTTCCTCTCTAAAAATAAAAGTTTGTCTTAGGTTTTCCAATGGGATTTGACTATATTTTCAAAGAGGATTCTATATCAACTTCCAATAATGGAATTGATAGGGTCTCAACCGTTGAACAAGGCCATGACAGTGGCTTCTCTGGCAGGAATCAATTTTTTGGCAAAGAGATTTTTTTCAATTTTGTGCACAATCACTCACTATTTTCGCCCCTATTTTTCTCTATCCATTTTCTGCACCTCAAGGGATAAAATCCCTATGGTTTGTTTCAAGTTTAAGGCATAAAATCATAAACTACCAATTATCTCACCAAACCTGTAACTACACTTTTCTAATTCAATTTAGACCAAATCAACTCATTCTTTTTGAAATACAAATCTCATTTCATGCTCTTTAAACCCTTATATCTAGAATTAAGCATGCATGCTTGAACTTTCAAGAACCGAAATTTCACTCACTTTAATGACTGCAGTATACTCCTTTTTCACTTCTGTTTTCCACCTCTAAGCCTCTACAAAATCCTCTATCTCTCTAGCTTCCTTGTTTGCCCTCGGTTTCTCCTTCTTTCCTTTTGATTTTCTTCACAACTCCTCTCTTCCTTTTATAGGCGAAAACCACTACCACCTCTTCAGTTTCTTCCTCTCTCTTTCCTTTTTCTTTTCTTCTTCCTCCCTTTTCTAACTTTCCTACATTGATCTTCCGAATTCGTAACCTCCTTTATTTAATGTTGCTTTGATTTTTTTTTTGTATGTTTTATATATATATATATATATATATATATTATATAAGCACACACTCTCTTGCACACAATCATTACATTGCACACGGGCATAGATACATATATATTTTATAATTATCCTTGCATATATACATGTATATACAACACATTATATACTCACACATATATATGTATACAGTTATATATATATATATTTACATATATATTTAATAATTCATATATATATATACATGGTTATATATATATATAAATTTATATTACATCTATATACATATATGTATACATACCCATAGATGTATATATATACATATACATGCATGTACACATACTTTGATACTTGTTAATGGCTTGCTCGGGTATCGCCCGAGCATTGTCTATACATTGGAGATTGTTCACATTCCAAAATTGTCCATTCCGTTTGATATTATAACATAGAGCCCTAACAGCTCGGGTTTACTTAGGTTGCTCGGTTAAAATCCAGGTCGGAGTATTACACCATGTGCATATAAATGGTGTAACATGTGGATGTAAGAAGAGTGAGTGGGTGGCGTATGGCATGCATCACCGACCTAAGGTCGGTTAAAGAAAGAGAGAGAGCTGAAGCGTAGAAAAAGAAAACAGAAAGGAAGAAGGAGAAAACTAGGGAGGAGCGAAATTCAGGAAAAAGGGGAAATCCAACAAAATAGGTATCAAACTTATATATTTTGATTCCTTTTAATGTATAAGTAATTTTTACAATGTTAGGGAAATTTCTGAGCATTTAAGGTTGCTAAACAGTGAAGAAAACAGTCAAACCGCCATGGAAGGACCCAAAACTTGGGTCTGAACCGAGTTTAAATAAACACACTCTAATGGCTAGGGACCCAAACTAGGTACCATAAGGAACTTGAATCCACAAAAATTAGACCCAAAACATTAAAGAGAAGAGAGAAATATTGAGTTGTAGGTCGTAGGTTCAAAGTGGGATTTTTCAATTGAGGTTTAATCCTAATTTTGTGAATAGGATAGTGATCCTTAGGGTTGTACGATTACAACAAACCAAAAATTATTGAATTTGGTTGAAAAATGAGGATGTATGGACTGATTATTCAGTCGGCCATTAATGATTGAATCAAGCTTTTGAGCTTGTTTCAAGCCATAAAATGAATGCTAAAATAGTTTAAAACCTTGTAGGAGTATATTAGAATAAAAAATAGTGAAAATTCATGGCCAAAAACTCACGAATTGAACTTTGAAAATTTTCAATTTTTAGGGTTACTGTTGATCATCTTGGGGAAGACGATGAATAATACCGAATACGGGTCAGGGTCGGTTTGGGTTGGTTCGGGACAACTCGGTTTGACCCCATATACGGTTTTCCCAACACGTCGTCGTTTTAATTAAGGGAAGGAAGAAAAAAAATAATCGAAGAAGTGTTGCACCAGGGGTTTGAACCCTGGTGTATAGGGAACCTCTAGCCACTATTCCACTATGACCATGCGCACTTATGTTATATATATGACGGATTATATATATATATATATAATATTATTTAAATGAATAAATTAAATTAATTTACATAAAATAATTTTAAAGCCCAAATAAAATAAAAAGATAGTGTAACCTAATATTTTTGGGCATTTCGGACTCAACGGTGAAGTCCATTTTAGCAAATGAGGCACCAAAAAAATATGACGTGTAAAAGTGTAAAATTACAAAAATGCCCCTAGTCTTAATTTAAGACACAAATGAGCTAATTAAGATCCAAGAAAGTCAAAACAAATTATGATAAATATTTTGGACTTAACGATAATATTATTTAAGGAAAATAAAGTCGATAATTAATTAGAAAATGATAAATAAATCCTTAGAATTTAATAAAGTTATCAAAAGTATAAAAATAAAATGAATATTGATCTAATGTGTTGTATAATGTGGATTCGTGATTATAAGACCTTCTAAAGGAAAGGAGAAAGAAGTCTAGTATCGTATAGCAGGAAGGAAAGCTAGTATAAAGTAAGTAAATCCAAACTCTAACATGTGGTACTCCTAGCCATGTCATAGTTATTTCTTGATGCCTACTAGTTTGTAATCTATACATGCTTGATGATAATGATCTCCATAATTTGATATATGTTCTTTATTGTTGACTCTTTGAGATCTTGACTATCAATATCCTTAGTTGATTGTCAGTCATTTCCATACTTGCTTGTGTATTGGACACTTGTTATGCCTCTCACTACTGAGACTTTGCTATTCTACAAATATGTACAACTCTTATGGAAATATGATGATCATGATGTTATTGAGTACCTAGAGTTGTGATCTATCACAACATCCATCTAATTCATAGATGCTTGAGGACCTACGGGTCAGTGTTTGGGAGTGAGCCTAACACATAGTCCATAGAGGATATGTTATATGTACAGAACTCTAGTGCTATCTAGTAACCTGAAAGGGAAGAGGGTTTGGATGAGCACTCATGAGGGTATGCAGGGCCTTATATGTGTGTTAGCATCTGTTTTGTTAGTATCTTATATCGTTTATTTATCACGACCCGATACCCACTCTCTACGGATCCCGAACCGCGAACCCAGCACGACACTATTGCCGAGCCAGCTTCTTCTGAACTTGCTACATAATCAGTGCTACTAACATGCAACAACTATCATAATATAAATTGTGGAAGACTTAAAATAAAAATTTCATGTAATATATATCTGGTTATCAAAATACAGAATGTAAAATTTCTTTAACTACTGTACATCCCCAAGACGTGGATGACATGGGAGAGCTACAAGACCATACTACGTATTACACTTACAACTTCCAAATATGTCCATGTCTAGCTAGTAGGCTCGATGGTCTGCTCTCAACATCTGTCATTGAAATATTTTAAAATAAATTAGAATGAGCTAACTTAGCCCAGTAAGTAATTCTCCTTCGCTCTGCTATGTGTACAAGTTAATATACAAAGGAATAATCCCAAAAGAACTATGATAATGCAAATATGATAGCCAATCAAGAAATATAGAACTCATCAATGAATATCAAATGGTAGGAAGCTCAAATGATAAATCAATGAAAATCTGATATGATAATAAATATCATACTGCTACAGTCATGAGCTATCTCAAGCATAATTGTATGTACTCAATAAAAAGTTGTGCAATCTCATGCTCATTCATAAGGAAATAATATGATCATCTATGATAGTCAATAAATGATAATGATATCAACAAAAATGGATGCACTCTAACCTGGTGCCCAACATACCCCTTGAGCTCTTATTCAGGCCCAAACCAAGGGTCTCTGAATAATACTAAGCTCTGTATACATATAACTCTGCGTCCTATGCCTCACATAGTAGCGTAGCTGGTGTTCCTCTTGGAACATTGACCCGTAGATCGTAGTAAACATCAAATGGAGTTTGTGACTGAGCACAAATTCGACACTAATAATATATCAGGATCATGCTACTTTCCACGAAGAGTATAATAGAATCATAACTAGTTCTTGGCAACATATATAACTATAGCTTTTTAGGGCTAAGGTTACGGGGCTGCCACTAACATAACTGGTTGGCCCTTGGCACAGGTGTACAAAAGAGTCTACGCACAAGTGTACAAAATCATGATCAAGATATATGGCAATCAATGTAGTCCACAAGATAGAACAACATTGTAAATGTGGATTTAATAAACTTTCTAGCATATATGGAGTACAATACGTAGTGTATGAAAAACTTATGACATGGCTAGAAGTCTTACATGCAGAGATCAGATATTACTTACCTCTTACTGTATCTCTCTAGAAAGTTAGATCGCTTTCCCTTTTCCTTTTGATGCTCCTATGATTCAGGAAATACATCTCAGTCAATATTTACATAATCTATGCTGTTCATCAAATTTTATGTCTTTTACTATAAGTATCTCTTTGCTAAAATAGACTATACTGTTGAGTCTGGAATGTCGAAGAAAGTCGATTTAGGTTTTCACGGACTTCAATTCAGACATCTATACTAAAAAGAGCAAAATAGTCATTTTACACTTTTACGTGTCTTTATTGTTTGAGACCTATTTTCATAAATCAGACTTCATCATTAAGTCTAAAATGCCCGAAATAATAAAAACTCACTATTTAGTCCGTTTGACTCACTTTTGACTTAGGGCATTTCGATAATTTCCCCTTTTAAAATAATTAAATACTTATTTTATTTTTATTTACTTTGGGCCATTTCATAATAAATCATAATTCTAGGGCCCTTTTTTTATTTCTAAAACTTTTGGGCCAAATCTGAATTTCAGAAACTACTATTCCCAGTTGGAATAGCCAAATAGTGGATAAGTCCACAAAATTGGAATAAGCTATCCTTATTCCCTACTTAAACCCAAATTGATTTCATATCCATGTATCCAAACACTCCAAAACCAATTTAAAATACAACATAAAAGGGTACAATTTTGAATATCCATACGTGCGGGTGGGTCGGGTCTGACCCGAACCGAACTGAACCAAACCCAAACCCGAGACCCATCATTGTTCTTCTTCTCCGTGGGTCTTCGGCGTCGATGACAATTTTTCGGTCTCCTTTCTAGCCAAACTCAATGTGGTCTTCTTAAAAATTTTATGAGGATTACATATCTAAACTCAATTTTTTATTTAACCTATCACAACCTCTCGAATAGTGGGATTTCAGTGGGTCTCTAGCGAGACCCGAAATTCCGGCGAGGTGATTTCTTTAAAATTTCATAGATAAATATTCACTATTTTTGCTATTTTTAACCCCTATTTGATTTCTGCACCTCAAGGGATTAAATCCCAGTAGTTTGTTTCTATTTTAGAGCATAAAATCATGAAAATTTGATTCTTCACTAAAACCTTTAATTGAGGTTTTCTTACTAATTTCTAAACCGTTTCACTTGATTCTTTTTGCAAATTAAACTAAATTTCATGCTTGTTAAGTCCCTTTATCCAGAATTCAACGAAACATGCTTGAAGTCTTAAAAATAGAAATTGATATTCTGACTTGTTTTAGATTTCTTTAGTGGCAATATTTCCTTTTTCTTCTTCTTCTGTTTTTCCACTTCTGAACCTTCACAGCACTTCTTCTACACTCTCAACTTCTCTTATTTGCTCCTTTTTTTTATGAATTTCTCTAAACACATCACGCATATATATAGCCAAATTTCCACCGCCTGCTCTCTCTTTCCTTCTCCTTTCCTTGAATTTATTTTCTTTTCTTTTTCAGCCTCATTTTTCTTTTGTTTTCTTGCATTAATTGTTTTAGGATATTTGTGTTATATATATATATAATATTCACATATACATACACTATACACACTTGATACACACACAACGGACTGATAGTTGCTACTATCTCCCTTCTTCCTTTCAATCTTCTTGTTTTAATATATATATATATATATATATCTCTGCCTATGTATATATATATATATATATAATTCAATACATGTAATATATATATACACCATTATATGTATACATATATATACTATTATGTATATATTTATATATATGCATAATTAATCATATACGTACATGTATTTATGTATATATATATATGCTTGTGTATTCATATACACATATATTGTATACATAATCTATCATGCACATACATCGATGCATGTACGAGTCTACGTGTATAATTTTTTGTACTATCGGGTCCCTTATACAAGTGATCCCGGGGTACTTGGAATCGATTGTAGCTTCACTCGTGTGATTGACATCATCGTATGTTCCCAAAACTATACATCATTCATTACAATTCATGTTTTGGTTACAAGTCAGTATTACACTATTTGACCGGGCCTATCTCGGTTTGAGTGTCATATTCTAGGTCAAGGTGTTACATTCTCCCCTCCTTAAAATAATTTTATCCCCAAACTTAGTACATCCTAGGGTAAGAATAACTAAGGATACTTGGCATACATGTTATCTTCTCGCTCCCGAGTAGCTTCCTCAGTTTGATGGTTCCTTCATAAAACCTTGACTAAAGGAATAGTCTTGTTCCATAGAATCTATTTTCGATGATCCAAGATCTGTATTGGCTGCTTTATGTAACTCAAGTTCTCCTGGACGTCTAAAGGCTCGTGCTCAATCACCTGATCTGCACTGTGTACACACTTCCTCAACATCGAAACATGAAATACATCATGTACATGTGCCAACTCTGAGGGCAAGGTAAGCTGGTAGGCTACTGGCCCAAGTCTTCCCATGATCCTGAAAGGTCCAATGTATCTTGGCCCTAGCTTTCCCCTCTTGCCAAACCTCACTACACCTTTCATAAGTGACACATTCAAAAACACATAATCGTTTGCAGCAAACTTCAACTCTCATCTACGAGCATTAGCACAGCTCTTCTATCTGCTCTGAGTCACTTATAAGCGTTGCCTGATCAGTTGTACCTTCCCAGTGGTCTGCTTTACTATCTATAGCCCATAAAGCTTCCTCTCACCCACTTTTGTCCAACACAGGGGTGATGACATTTCCTGTCGTATAGTGCTTCATATGATGCCATACCAATACTAGCCTAATAGTTGTTGTTGTACGCGAACTCTACCAGAGGTAACTGATCCATCCAACTTCCCTTGAAGTCTATGACACAAAACTGTAATAGGTCCTCTAGAGTCTGTATCGTCCTCTCAAACTATCCATCAGTTTCTAGGAGGTAAGAAGTACTGAGGCTCAACTCTAGTGCCTATAGCTTGCTATAAACTGCCCCAAAATTGAGACACAAATCGTGGGTCCCTATCAGATATGATCAATACTAGGACGCTATGAAGTCGAACTATCTCCCTAATGTAAAGCTCGGCTAATCGCTCTAAAGTTTATGTCGTCTTGGTCGCAAGGACGTGAGCTGTCTTGGTTAGTCTGTCCACAATAACTCCAGATAGAATCACTCCCCCTAGATGTCTTTGGCAACCCGTGACACGAAGTCCATAGTAATATGCTCCCACTCCTACTCTGGTATCAGAAGTGACTGCAAAAGTCCTTTGGGCTTCTGATGCTCGACCTTGATTTGTTGGCACTTGGCATAACGTGCAATGTACTCAGCTATGTCTCACTTCATCCCGGAACCACCAATAAGTGCTTCTGACATTGTGGTACATCTTGGTGTTCCCTGGATGTAAGGCAAATCTCAAACTATGTGCCTCATCAAGGATTTCCCTTCTGAGCTTTGGCACATCTGGTACGCAGATTCTGCCCTAATAGTGTAGCATCCCTGTCTCGTATTGTAAACTCAGAGTCTTCTTCTGACTCAGCCTCATGACGAAGATTAGCTAGCTTCTCATCCTAGGTCTGCTGCTCTCTGATCCTGTCCACAATTGATTGACTGACTGTGACATTAGCACACATTGCCTCAAAGCTTGGCAGAGCCACCTCTATTTTCATACTCTCCAAGTCTTTTAGTATCTCTACCTGTGTTGTCAACAGGCAAGCTAAGCTTCTGATGACTTCCTACTAAGAGCTTCAGCTACCACATTCGCCTTTCCTAAGTGGTACTGTATGCTGAGCTCATAGTCCTTGATCAACTCTAACCAACAACGCTGCCTCATGTTGAGCTCTTTATGTGTAAATAGATACTTGAGGCTCTTATGATCAGTAAAAATCTCATATGTCATTTTGTACAAGTAATGCCTCCAAATCTTAAATGCAAAGACAATGGCCGCTAACTCAAGGTCGTGTGTCGGGTAGTTCTTCTCATGTGGTCTCAACTGTCGTGAAACATAAGCTAGTACCTTTCCACTCTGCATTAGCATTCACCCGAAGCCCTCATGTGAGGCATCACTGTATATCACAAATCCTTTCGTCCCATTTGGAATTGTCAAGATCGGAAGCTGTAACCAACCGGTCCTTCAACATCTGGAAAATCTTCTCTCGCTCCTCGGTCCAGACAAATGGAACATCCTTCCCAGTCAACTGAGTAATTGGTGTAGCTATTCTTGAGAAGTGTTTGACAAACCTTCTATAATAACTAGTCAAACCCATGAAACTCTGCACCTTTATGACACTAATTGGCCGAGGCCAATCAATGATAGCCTCGATCTTCTGGGAATCCATAGAGATCCCCTCCTTGCTAATCACATGTCCCAGAAATAAAATGCTAGGGAGCCAGAACTCACACTTCTTCAGCTTGGCATACAGTTTCTGCTCCCCTAGCTTCTATAGAACCTTCCTCAGATACACTTTGTTTTCCTCCTGGTTTTTAGAGTAAACCAAGATATCATCTATGAACACAATAATGAAGTCATCTAGATGTGGCTTGAAGACTCGATTCATCAAGTCCATGAATGCAGCTAGGGCATTAGTGACCCCTAAACGGCATCACAAGAAACTCATAATGCCCATACCGGGTTCTGAAAGCCGTCTTCTTAATATCTGCAGGTCTTACCTTCATCTGATGGTACTCGCACCTCAAGTCGATCTTAGAAAAAACCTGCGCTCCTTTCAGCTGGTCGTAGCAAATCATCAACCCTTGGCAAAGGGCATCTGTTCTTGATGGTGACCTTATTCAGCTCACGGTAGTCAACACAGCCGCATGGTCCCATTCTTCATCTTCACAAATAATATCAGGGCACCCCACGGTGAAGTACTGGATCTGATGAAACCCTTATCTAATAGCTCTGTAGCTGCATTTTTAGCTCTTTTAGTTCTGTTAGTGCTATATGGTATGGATTCTTGGATATGGGTGAAGTACCTAGTTGTATATCAATGATAAACTCTATCTCTCTATCTACAGGCATCCTTGGCAAATCATCTAGAAAAACCTAGGGAAACTCCCTAACAATAGGGATCTGCTCTAAGGGTGGCTGTTGTGAGCGAGTGTCCATAACGCTACGCAAGAACCCATGACATCTCTTACATAACAGACGTCTAGCCTGAATAAAGGAAACAAAATAGGGTGGAGTTAGTACTCTCGTTACCTCAAACTGGATGCTCGGACATCCTAGGGTCTGTATATTAACTGTCTTGGCCACGTAATTTATCGAAGCATGATTCGTGACAACCAGTCCATACCGAGTATAACATCAAAACTATATATGTATAACGATATCAGATCAACTAATAACTATGAGTCTCCAATCTGTACCTTACATACTCTATACATAATACTCCCACGTAAAGACTCTCCTGATAGTATAGAAACAGTTAACATATAACCTAAGGGTTCTGTCTCTATGTTCAGCTTAGCAGTAAATACAGGTGATATATATTTATGCTATTTGTTTAAGAAACTTGGTGCATATGGTATTTTATGAAAAACTCTGGTTTGCAAAACCTGTGACAAGATGTAGGAATTACTCACGAGCTTAGTAAAGCTCACGTGGATTTATCCAACCTATTTCAAGTAATTGACTTAGCAAGGAGATAACAGGCGTATGCAGAATAGCTGAATTGCTACTATTTAATCAAAGGTCACAAAATGAGGTGTTTACAATAAATACTTCCAAATGATCAAAAATCATAAATAAAGGTTCATATATACCATTTAATCTAGCTAAAACTAAAAAAGTCTAAAAATTCTTAGAGAGATTATTTACTTATTTCTCTCTCTCTTCTTCGGTTCCTCTTTCTTTCTCAATCGCAACATTGTTCCTTCCTTTCTCTCTCATGCTTATCTCTTTGCGTAGCCCTTTCTTTAGGGGTTTTGGTATATAAATATATGTACATATATGGCAGCAATCCATGCACCACCTCTCTCTCTCTCTCTCTCTACCTCTCTTTCCTCCAATCCCTTTCTTTTGTTTAGGCGGAAGCTACAAGCTGCAACAACCCTCTTCCCAATCCATTCTCCTCCCTCACACTACACATGGGCACCCCATTTTGCCTCACTTCCATCCATTCACATGCACACGCATACACACTTTAGACACACTGTCACGCCTCAAATTCCAGCGAACCCGAGGTACGAGTAACGAGATGAAAGGAAAATAAAATAATAAAGAAATGAAGGACAACCAAGGACAATCATATGCATTTCATACGCTAACCTCATTCCTGTTCTGATACAATTCATAAGGTCTTGCCCATTAACTCACGACATACAAATAACATAAAATAGTCTAGGGCTTATGCCCTTGTACAACCTCAAAATACGCCCTACGGTCAAATATAATTCTTAGTTCTCTCTTTCATTAAAGCATGTCTAAGTCTCGCGTAGCCGGAGTGTCATTTGAAATGGTGTCCCACGAATGGGTCAGCTCAACTGCTGGTACAATATAATGCTAATGCAAGAAACAAAATTAAGGGCGTGGCATGTGCAAGTGTACATTTATATCTACATGGCATTCAATATCATCATTGCAGTATATGAACAGTATGCGTGACACACCCATGCAACTCTATGCACACCCATGTCTCGCTTTACGGACCTTCCCCGTAGGCCTGCGAGTACCTTGGTATGTCTCGCTTCACAGTCTGGAACCCGTCAGGTATGCGAGTACCTAATGGCCAATTTTGAGTTTTTCACCACAAGATCCGCACCCTCATAATGCACAGCACCACGTGCTCAACTCACACCATGTCTAAGGAATCACACTATGCCAATATGCTCTGATTCTACCATGCTATGATACAATCTCAATAAAGCATCTTATCTACACATGAAGCATGCTTTAAATAATGTATTATACAATAACATTTAAATCAGAAAGTCCCTTCATCAAGGTTACGTGCCACACATAGTCCATTTAACACATGGTTTAAGTCATATATTTCATAATCTCAACAATTCTCAAAAATATAATCCACACATTATGCTAACACATGCGATATATACATAGTCATGATCCACATTCAGCACCAAACTTTCAAAAAGATAACAAGGAGTACATAAGCATATGAGCAATAAAACAAACATGGGAATCATCAAGTCAACATGGCAGTTACTCCTAAACTTAATTCTATTTCTTACTTAGCACACTATATCATACCTGATGGGTCAATCTCAACCCAGGAAGGTGAACTCGTAGTGTAGCGGAACTAGTAGTAAGAATGCCGAAGGTTAGACCACCTTCTCCTTACCTTTCGGTGTACAAAAATCATAAAATGTAACTCAGTTCATTTGCTACTTGAATTATGCTATTCATCAAATTTTATGTCTTTATTTTATGAGTTTCTATTTTTCCAAATTAACTCTACTATTGAGTCCGGAACGTCGAAGAAAATAGGTTTAGGCTTTTGCGAAATTTAATTTGGACATCCGAGCTAAAAAGGGCAAAACAGTAATTTTGCACTTTTTACGGGTCCTTACATCCCGAGACCTCTTTTCGCAAATTAGACTCCATGGTTGAGTCCGGAACAATTGAGATAATAAAATTCTACTATTTCTTTACCTAAATTGGAGTTCGTTAGACTACGTTTTAACTCAATGGCATTTTGGTAATTTTTAATGTTATTACGGGTCTTTTATTTTTTGAGACCCCGTCTCATAAAATGGACCTCACCATTGGTCTCAGAATGGTCGAGATAGTCAAAATACACTAATGACTTGTCCCATTTGGACTCTGGACTATTTTGTGATATTTAAATAATTAATTTAATTTAATTAATTAAATTAAATTAATATTTTATTCAGGGGGGTCAGATCATAATTAATTAAAGGTTCTGGGGTCAAAGTTGGATTTCTAAAAATTTTGGGGGGTCAAATTGAATTTCAAAAAGTACAGGGGTTAAATTGTAATTTCCAATTTCCCTATTCCAACCATGGATAGTCAAATAGTGGCTAACGCCCCAAAACAGGGATAGGATATCTCTATTCCTAATTTAATTCCAATTTTTAATTTATTAACCCTATAGCCAAACACCCCTAATTCATTTTTAATTTAAAACACATGGCTGACACGTGGCAGGGGTGGGTCGGTCTTGACCCGAACCGAACCCGATCCAGACCCGAACTGCATAGTGCCTCCTTCCCCGATTTTTCGGTAGGTTTCCGACGGGGTTCCGGCACCTTCTTCGGCACCGGCGACTGTTTTCCAGTAGATTTTTCAAGTTTTAAAAATGTAGTTCTCTCCCATTTTTTCCCTAAATTCTACACGCCGGAGAGTATTTTTCGGTGGATTTTTCAAGTTTTAAAAATGCAGTTCTCTCCCATTTTTTTCCTAAATTCTACCCCTGACCTTTGTTTTCATTTTCATCCACCAAATCATCACGAAATAGAGCAAACAGTGGCTCCGGCCAACTGATACGTTTTTTCGACGAGTCAATTTTCATCAAGTTTTCTTCACTGTTTCGGCCTAGTTTCTTTTCTAAATTGTTTTTGCACTTGTTAGGTTTACTCCTAAGAAAATTTTACTAAGCTTCATGCACAAAATATCAAGGAAACCCGATTATCATCCTTGACCTGCAACTCCATCTTTTGCACTCATTTCCTAACCATTTTAATTCATTCTTTTTGCAAAATGACATATATTTTATACACTACAAGGTCCTAAGATTAAATCAATTAAACAAGCCTAAAAATCTTAATACCGAAACTGTACAGAACATACCTCGGTTGGATTTTCTCACTCCTCTTCTTGAACTCTCATTTCTATCCTCCACCCCTTGAGCCTCCTCAGTTCTCCAAGGCACCCCCAGTTCCTCCCCTTGGTCTTTCCCTTTCTGTTTCTCTCCAAATTCAAAACCCAATGTATACATGTATATCATATTCTCTCTCTCTCTACACAATCAGCCTACACACATTCAATCTATTTAACTTACACACACACAGAACACACTCCTAACCCACCAACTCTCTTACACACCATTCCCCTCCATGCTTCTTTGAGTGTTTTCCACTCAATCCACACACACACACTCAACCGTGTACTGCACACACCCATACACACACCCACGTGCACACAATCTGATCTATCTATATACATATTTATACACACATATATATATATATACATATACACATTCACGTACTTGTATATATATATATATATATATACATACACAACCCATTTTAATAATAATAATAACAATAATAATAAATAAATAAAAATTTTATTTATTCCAAAAAAAAAAATTCAGGTCATTACACACACACACACTCACACACACACACACACACATATATATATATACATATAAATATATATTTTTTCATATATATGTGTTTTTTTAATATATTTTAGTGTGTTTATATGCATACGTATATACATGTGTATTTATTTCTCTTATTTTCACATGTATATATATGTCTATATATATATATATACATAAATACTTACACTTATATATGTGTATTGATATATGTACACATATCTATGTATGCACACTTATATATTTTTATCCATGTGTGTTTATGTGTATATGCATGCATTTGCATGATATTGGCATGTATATATATATATATATATGTATATATATATACACGCACGTTCACATATGATATTAATATCCCTTATGTATGTGTATTTTATTTCATTTCTTTTGTCGCCTTCAATTGGGGGTATATTTGGTTGCTTAGCCTTACTAACCTAGGTTGGCTAGTTTACGTGTGATTAATAGTTAGATTGTCTAATCTTAGTTCATAATTTACACATTTGATCTAAAAGGTTTCCATTAAAGTTACTCTTGATACATTGCATGAAATTACAAAATGCATTGGGTAGGAGTGTTACATTCTCCATCCATAAAAGAATTTTGTCCTCAAAACTCATTTTCCCTATATTGCCCAAATCACTTTCCGTAGTTTATGTTTATGGTTTTTTTGCTTAGTCTTTAGACCTCAAGAAATTCTTCAAGATACTAATTCTGAGTTTCTTTTGTCTTATTGGTGGTAGGACTTCTACTATGCAGTCAAATATGGAGCACTATGTATATTGCTCAACTCCTTAGTCATATGATGGTGTAGCTATTCACCACCAGTAACAGAGGGTCTAATAGCATACCAGCACTTGCCACCATCCTTCCATCTTCTTTTCCTTTCTCCCACAATCATAATTTTTACTATCAGAGTCTATATCTAACATTAGGCACTGCCTATGTCACTACAAGTCTTTATACCATCATTAATGGTTATGTTGCATCCTTATTCATTAAGTTCTCAAAGATCTCTATTCATTGTTCAAATTTCCCACGTGATATCAAATCTCTATTTCTTAACTTCACCATGTCTCTTGCCTCTCGATAACTATACATCTTGTAGTTCATGTTTTAATCCTTGAATTACCTAGAATTCCCAAGTCTTATCCTTCACGAATACTATTATCTTCTAACATTCTCAAAACATCACCCTTTCCACAGTGCAAAAATCACCAAACCTTTTCTCTCTGATACTAAACTATCACATCCTAAAACCCACCCTATGCAAATTAGGAAATGCGAATACACTTAACCAATATCCATATAAATTACCATCATATCAAACTTAAATATTATAGCGAAAGCACTCCCACATGTTTACAATCATCTAACAAGTATTTATATAGGCTAATTTTTATTTGAAACATTACATTCACCTATATTACATTACTTTACATTATGTTCGAAAACTTAATACAACATTTTTCCTTGCAAGTCCCTAATCACATCAACTGTGGGTCCCATACCCAACGTTCACGTCTTGTTCACATTTGATCTTCATACTTACTCTAATTATGAGTCTCATACCTCACGTTCACATCTGATCTTCATACTTTACTGTAATTGTAAATTTCATACCTCACATTCACATCTGATCTTCATACTTTACTATAACTATAAGTCTCATACCTCACTTCCTTATTAGAACCTCATAATTTAACTTTTTTATCTGTAATATCTTTGGTAAAATTCATTTGAGCTTTAAAGCTCATAAGTAATTCCAAAAACTTGACATGGGTTTTCAACCGATAGCATTTTAAAACAAAATATATTTCATGATAAATAGATGCCATCGATTGATCACATTTTCAATATAGAAACTTGAATCATAAAGCATTTAAACACAAACTTAAAGCAGTAACTTGAAAGAAGAAACATTTTAGGATGATTCAAGTGGCATATAACGTCGAACATTTTATGTTTATAAAACACGATGAATAAATCCTTTGTCTGATCAGGAGTGTAAAACACTTTACTTATAAAGCTCAAGGATTGGAAATTCTTTTCAATTAAACACGGGGTAAAACCATTTATCATAAAACATGTGGATAAAAATCCTGTCTTAGCAAAATAGGAGTTTCAACCCTTTTTCCATTTCTTAGCTTTACTAGTTTTCACTTTACACGAGAATTCGTATTGATCTGGACTCTAAGTAACAGGAGGTCAATTATTTATTACCTAAATGAGCGAGATCTCTAGCTTTCTTATGGTAATTACAAGAGTGAGTCCTAAACGAGTCATTAAATAGGTGTGCACATGCACTAATTATCTTGCATTACTGGTTCGCCAACAGGAAGCATTTAAAAAATTGCCTTTCAAGTAGATGATTTCAAGAGCAAGTTGAACACAGCTTAAATGAGAAACGTTCATTTTCAAAAGAAGATATTTAACATGACTTTGCAAACAGGGTAATAGGCATAGTTGAAATAAGAGTTGTATAAATAACTTGACATTTAAATAAGTACATTTTGAAATCCTTGATAGCACTTTCAAAACAGAACATGAAGCATGCTTAAACACAAGTTATGTAAATCACAGGAATTTGAATCAAATCATTTCATAAAACATGGATTTAAATTCTCAACTTCAAAGTGTAGGATTACTCACCTATGCTCTAAAGTCTACAGTCACTTCCTTACTTGCTTATTTGACTTGCCAAGGCATTCGTCTTGTCTCTATTTATTGCCGATGATCCTAAATCATGGATCAAAATATATTGATACTATACTAGTGCACATCTCATCTTAATTCTTTGCTTGCTTAGTGTTCTTAATACTACAAGAAAAGCAGGTTTCAACGATGCACACTTTTTTGCGGTGCACAAATACCGTCGCTAAAAGTCACTTTGCGTGACGCACCAGGCGCACAGTCGCTAATGGTGGTGTAAAACTTAATTCTAGCGCAAAATTAATGGCAGGACCTTTTTTGTGGCGTACAATTAGTTTTTAGCTAATAATTTACTACTTTCAATGACGGACAGTAGGTCGTCGCTAATAAGTTAGATTATGGAAACGATGTCGTTTTGGAATTATGAGCGACGCATGGTATACCATTAGCGATGCCCAGGTGCACGCCGCTAATGGTTTACGATTAAAACCCTCCCCACTTCATCTCTCTCCTCTCTCACCTCTGACCAACCCTCTCTCTCTATAAATCTCAATTTCTCTCTCTCTTCCCGCGATCCACTTTCTCTTCTCTCAAGTAGTGATTGTCAGCTGATTACGCCCAAAGAATAACTGCGGAAGTTGTAGTGTAGCTTTGGGGTGTCGATTCCACAGGGAGACAAATTTAAAAGAACAATAAACAGAATTTCTGAAACTAAAGAAAGTATTAAACGGTTAACGAGAAAATAAAATATGAAAAGTGATTTTGATTGCAAATAAAAATTAAATAGACTGATTAATAGACAAAGTATTCAAATTTAACGAACGGTGGAGTGTCGGGAATCCCTTGCACATATCTGGTATTTTAATTATTTTTAATTCACTGATAACTCAATTGAGAAATTAAATTCCAAAAATCTCAATCAGAAGATATAAAATTATGAACCAAAATTAGACTGAAAATAAACCTTTGAAAAATCATTTAACACTTTTAAATGACACAAATTATTATTCACATTGAGAAAACCCAACGATGACAATATACCCAACGAGCAATATTGCAGCAGAGAATTGAATCAATATAAATAAGTAATTGTTCCAAAAATAATCAAAACATGAATCCATTCAATAGAAAAAGCATGACTGAATCTATAAACGGACTAAACCCTTTAATTATTCAGAGAATAAAATCCAAAAATTAATTATGAATGATCATCAAAGAATTTAACAAGTGAAAACCACATACAGGAATCAAAAATAAATTAAAACAACCATCTATAGTGCAAGTTAATCCCTAACCCCACTTAGAAATTTAGTTACCTATGTACAGGACGGATAACATAAACATCATGGAGAAACACTGAGTCATGAGTCGCTGCGCAGCCACTGTTCCTCTTCTGTTCTATGTGTAGCAGCCGCACGGCTGCCTCTGTATTTTCCTGTGCCGCAGCTCTGCGCTGCACGTCCAAATAGTCGCCGAACTCCTCTTTAAACTCTATTTTTTTTTCTTTTTACATCAGCCGCAAGACTTCTTTGCATTTAGGTTTTAGGCGCTTGGGCCTTGCCAGCCTCCTTACGCACGAAACTCAGTGCCCTTCTCCAAGTTCCTGCTGCGCATATATCATGGGCCCCACACTGAATGCAAGCCAAGCCACACCGAGTCATTCAGCCTTGCCTCACTCACCCTCTAGCGCCAGGGCCCCATAGCCACAATTCGCTTTTCTCTTTTGACTTTTCTTGGCCCGAACTACACAACTTGTGCCCAGCTCCTTTCTCTTATTTTTTTTCATATCTTCTTTTTCCTCCCAGCTGCAAGCCAGCCCTTGCACGGCTTGCTTGTGTTTTTTTTTTTTTGTTTTAATCATTTGCTTCCAACGCAGGCCCCACACGCAATCTTCTTCACCTCTTTTTATTTTTTTTTCTTTTTCTTTTGATTGCTTCAACTGCTTGCTTTGGCTTGTTGGACGGCTTGGAATGTTGGGCTCAATTAAGTGCATTGTCTGTCATCAACATAAATTTAAATAAATAATCTGAATAATAACTCAGGTTTAGGTGGACAGGCCTCTTTATAGTGACAAATGTTTTTGAACATGGGGTAGTTGAAATAGAGGATCCCAAGGATGGTCAGGTTTTTAAAGTAAATGGCCAGCGCCTTAAAGTTTTGATTGATAAGCAAGTTCTGGAAGTGGAAGACATTCCACTTATAAACCCGGTCTATCCACCTTGATCACGCCATGCAGGTATGTTTTATTTTATTTTTTATTATTTATTTTTATTTATTTATTTATTTATTTGGTTTATTTTGTTTTTGTTCTCTTTTATTTTCATTTTTTTTCTTTTCTTTTTGTTTGCTGCTGTTTTCTTTGTTTTTATTTGTAGGTTAATTTCATTTTTTCAGTTTGGATGGCTATCTTTGGTGCTTAGCAAGCTACCCACATCCCACATCAGGTGTATTCTACCTTTTTCACTACCCTTCCATTCAATTTTGATTGTTAAACATTGAGGACAATGTTTCAGTTAAGTTGGGGCGTGGTGGTTGCAAATTCAACATTTAAAGTGCTGTGGCATATTTTCATGTGTCAAATTTTTTTTTTTTAAATTTGTATCACACGTGCATCTTTTCACATGAGCACTCATTATCATTCATAGCCATTTTTGTGAATTCACTAAATCCACTATAATCATCCTGCTGAGGCATTCACAGAACTTTTAATGCACTTATCCAAACTTTGTGGTAAGATGGTGGTTTGACACATATAGCTAGAGAACTCTTTTGCTTAAGTATTCATGTATGTTTTGGAAAGAATTGAGATCCTTCAAATGTAGAAAATTGTGATAAGCATTCATTGATCTGTTTGTAATACCCCGACCTAATAAAATAATCATCCAATCACTAAGTATTAATTAGTGACCAAAGGCCTTGTATAACAAAAACAGTTTTGAATCCCAATACATGAATTTCCAATAGGAAGTTCAAGATAACCGTCAATCTTTAATTAAGATCATGAAATTTGGGCATGAACATTCGTAAAGAAATGAAGCAAAAATTTAATAGTAGTGTTACTATACAATAATATAAAATATAAAATCATATGTGTCACGACCCAAAACCCACCCTAAGCGGATCATCGGATCGCGATAGCCGCCCCGAGACCCGAGGGCCCCGAGACAAGGCTGGCATATGCAGCGGTATCGAATAGATGTGCAACATACGTTTTGCGGAAGCATGAAAAACTTTTTCTTTTCTTTTCTCATTTTTAAATTATGCACATCCGTTCGGTACTGCCGCTCCATACATAGCATACATGGTTACACATTCAGAGTATAACTAAAACTTAAAGACTTATAACATTAATACAATACATGTTCAGTTGCCCTGAGGCTTAATACATATTCTTACATTATCTACTAATACAAAATGTACTAATAGAGTTCATAGGTTTCTCAAGAGAAACTTCTTAAACATATCTTCCCAAAATTAGCAGATTCATCATCAACGTCCTCAAGTCAAGACTGCTGCTAATTACCTGAAAGGGGGGTCCGAACAAAGTCCGGGTAAGCTAATCTAAGCTTGTGAGCAATTCCAGTATTCGTCATGGGGTTTTCAATTAGCAGTGGTTTAGTACATAAGAGTTTGTAAAATAATCACCGTCAATTGTTCGTATACTTTGAATACAGAATATATGCATTCCTTAAATCATGTAGCTTTGAAACATTAAAGTATTCAAGCTATACTTATAATCATAAACTTCAAAACATATAACATAACATGTATTTCTTAAATAGAGTATATAAAACTCAAAACATATGCATTTCGTAAAACAATAGCTTTGAAACATTAAAGTATTCAAGCTATACTTATAATCATGAACTTCAAAACATATAACATAACATGTATTTCTTAAATAGAGTATATAAAACTCAAAACATATGCATATTGAAAATGAGGGTAAAACCTGCTTCCATTTTCAAATCATTTGTCATCTTATCACTTTCATTAGTGGAATCCGTTTCGAACCGGACTCCCATCTTACTTATAAATGGAGATATCTCATGCCTGGGGGATTAGATCCTGCTACCTGGCATTTTGACAGTCAATTGAGTTCCGTGCAACCCAAAATTCCATCATGTTTTTATAGATTAATTGAGTTCCGTACAACCCAAAAATCCATCATATGTTTACAGATCAATTGAGTTCCGTACAACCCAAAAATCTGTTATTTAGAAAGTCGGCTGAGTTCCGTACAACCCAACCAAAAACCATAGTGCTTAGGCATAGCTTTTCTTACATTCAAATACATTTAATACATGATTTCTTCAAATAGGTGTTTCTCATAAACATTTAAAACATCATGTACATAATTTCATAACAAATCCTTTAAATGCTTGATATAACCAAATTCAGAACATTTAACAATAATTGCATTTTAACTAGACATGCTGAAAAGTATTTGAAGGAAAAACTATTGCAGAACCAATCACTAAGCATGTCACAATGGGGTTGTAAAATAGAACAATTAAAAATTGAATCATGTAAATACTGAATTTGAAATTTCAAACACTTCATATCTTTGCATTTAAAACCTTTTTAAATCCATGGAGTTAAATCTCCACTTCAAATACAGGGTTACTCACCTTGGTTCTTTAGGGTTAGTGCTAATAATGCGCTTTCCCACTTTCCTTGTAGTTCCTAAGAACAATTCATAAACATCTCATCAACTTCATATTCATTGTAATATCATTTCGATATTCCTTAACTTATGCTTAAATCGTATTAGATCCTAAAACGATTTCATAATTTCATAGGTACTTAATTTAACTCGTACTCTTAACCTATGACACAATTTAATGTGTTAGAAATTGAATCTACTTCAATTTATACTCTTCTGGGAGTTCCATTAACTTTAATTTAAAGTTATTTATTTGACATGTTTACGTGTCGTGTCTTTTCGTATTTCGTTTCTCGTACATGTCTTAGTATTAGTACTTTGGCATTATTTCAGTTCATAGTCATCTAACAGATGCTATTCATCAAATTTTATGTCTTTTTATTTTAGACATTTCTTTTGGTCGAATAGACTCTACCATTGAGTCCAGAGTGTCGAAGAAAGTCGGTTTAGGCTTTCTTAGAATTTAATTCGGACTATTACATGTAAAAGGGCAAAATGATCATTTACCGTTTTACGTGTCATATTTTTCTATACTTCGTTTCGTAATTTGGACTCCATTTTTGAGTCCGGGATGTCAAAGAAAGTTAATTTAAACCTTCTCTGATTTCATTTTGGCTTTAGGGGTACCAGGGGTATTTTGGTCTTTTTACCCTTTTACGTGTCTTTATTTTTCGGGACCCCGTCTCATGTCGTGGACCTCACCATTGGACTCAGAAGGTCCGAGATAGTAAGAATACACTAATAACTTATAAATTTTGGGTCAGGGGTATTTTGGTCATTTACCCCTTACGTGTTTTTATTTTTTGGGCTCTGTCTTGTAAAACGGACCCTACCATTAGTCTCAGAATGTCTAAAATAGTAAAAATACACTATTCATAAGCTTAATTTGGACTTCATTTGCCCTATTTATGAGCCAAGGGTAAAATAGTAATTTAACCTTATTTATTAAATAATTAAATCAATAATTTAATTATTTAATTATTTTTCAGGGGTCTAAATGCATAATTTTTCCCTCAGTTGGGCCTCAGTATAATTTCCCTCAACAGTTGGGGCCAATCCGTAATTATAGAAAGTCATGGTTTATTTATTTTTAAATAAACTTGAAAACCATAGGGTTTGGTTAGGGATCAAGTGAACCGGTCCAGTCCAGTCATAAACCAACCGGTCCATCCGGTTTTGTACGTGTTGCTGACGTCATAATGACGTCAGTCCTACCGTTTAAAAGGTTTTAAAACCTTATTGAAACGTTGCCGTTTCATTTTTTCGGTGGCAAGCCTAGAGGCTGCCACCTGTCCCGAGTCGACCCACCCGTTTAAACCAAGTGACGAGTTAACTCGTCGTCTTCCCCACTTCGACCAGAACTGTTGCCCTAATTCCAAAATTTCTTTTTCTTCTATTTCGTGCATTTTGGATCCATGGATCCTCACTGTTTTGATTACAAATTGTTCCTAAGGGATAAACAAATCGATTGGCATTCATTTTGGGCTTTAAAACCCCTTCATAAGTTTGGTTTTGGTTTGGATAATCCGAACTGTAAGTTGTTCGTTCATGCTTATTTCTTGATGGTTTTTCATGATATTTGGCTTGTTGTGATCCCCTCTTCATGGGAATTCAGATTTCATTTAAAGAAATGGCTTAAATCATAAATTTAGAGGTTTGGGGTGTAAACCCGTAACCTGCACCTTGATATTTGAGGGTCAATTTTTGAGCTTCATGGTCGCGGGTATAGGTTTTTCACATGCTTGTAGGGTCTACTAGAGGTCCTTATACACCAAACCAAGTTTGGTTTCCCTCGGATCAGACCTGCTTCATGCAAGGTCATCAATGGAGGATGCTTCTGAGTTAGGTGTTTTTAGGTGTTTTAAAGCTTAAATTTCATGCTTATTACACTTCTAAACATGTATATAACATATCCTACGTATATAAACAACTTTAAAACAGTTCCTATCAATCAAAATTTTAGAGAGAGGAAAAATGTAAAAATTGGAACTTTACCTGTTTACAGTGTTTTCTCTCTTGTTCTACCTCCAACTCTTCCTCTATTCTCTTTCTCTGCTTCTTAAGGGGTCAAGCATGCAAGACATGCTTTGGTTTCTTTTAAAGAAAAGAAACCGACCCTTCTCTCTCTTCATTTTCTCTCTCTCTCTCTCTCTACACGTTTGCAGCCCTCATTCTTGACCTTATCATCCCATCTTACACTCCATAATTTCTACTTTTTCATCTTTGGTAACCTACATTAAATGGCCCTTGATATTTTTGGTGTTATATGTATATTATATATACACACACAAACTTATCTACACACACTCACACACACAGCCGACACACACACACACCCACTTGCACATACTGTTCACACTTTACACATGTATATCTATATAGATGTATATAAATATATATATGAACAATTAATTATATATAAATACATATATAATGTATCTATGTACATACATGCATACATAATTATACATATACATGCCTTCATGAATTGTGTATGAAATAATTATTTTAACTATTTATATATACATACTTATACATGGACATGTGTATATATATACTTTTATACACTTTATATCATACACACAATACACCATAAAGTGTGTGTTTGTGCATTCAAATTCATTTAATCATAATTAGAGTTAATAATTTCATATAAATAAATAAATAATTATTTAATTAATTATTTCCTTTGGTGTAAATATTTTTACACAAATTTCCTTTAATCTCGAAATACGTGCCATATGACCCGGTATCCCGGGTCGGGATATTACAATATGTGTATATGAACTAATGTTAATTTAAGATATACAATTATATATAAACACATGTGTACGGCTACTTAATACATATATATAAATATGTGTATACATATATTGGTATAAAGAAAATACAAGAAATAGAAATCAAAAGAAGAAAATTGTAAACTAAATGAGGGATTAAGGGAGAGAATCTGGGGGCTGTTTTCAGCTGAATCCAAAAACGGGTGGCAGCCATATGATTGTAATATAACAACTGTGAGGTGTCCTTCATACAAACGGTAACCATGTAATGAAGGCAAGTGGTCTCCATGCAAGGCATGATGCCAACAGGTGGCAATGCCACTAACTGCATGGTCGATTGATAAGAAATAAAACAGGCAAATAAAGAGAAAGAGATGTGGACAAACAGGAGCAAGAAACTGATAGAAACTGGAGTAGCAAAACAGGAATGGGAGGAAGGAGAATTTCTCAAAACAATCAGTGTAAACAGGAAAATTTAGATTGAATCTTGTTCCATTACGTTCTGAATTAAAAGCATGCAATTGTAGGATTTTATTGTGCAGAATTTAAGCTTTGAATTGCAACAGAAATGAATGAAAACCATCCGAAATTGAGTGAGAAAATCTGAGCTACAGTTGGAATAAAATTTTGAAACGTGGGTGCAGGTCTGATTTAGTTTGAACCAAACCTAGATTGGTGTCTTGGGCCTTAAACTAGACCTCATTAGGAGTCCTAAAACACTAGCCCGCGACCTCAAACCTAAAAGAACAGACCCCAAACAGTAAGTTGCAGGTCTCGGTCTCAAAACGCAGTTTCAATTTTAGAGTTCTAAACTCGGTTTTAGGAATAGTAATCAAACCCTCTGGCCATAGGGATCACGTCGCACCAAACCACACTAAAAATGATTTCGAAATGGAGATTTATGGCCGAATTATTCAGTTCGACTAACATGGCTCAAACCGAGCATTTAGATCAGCTACATGACCTTAAATGAATGACAAGATGATCTCGATGATGACAGAAACAATCTAAGTTGAAAACAGTAGCAAATACTGGAACAAAAGTCTACGAAATTGAAGAAATAAAACCTAGAAAATTAGGGTTAACAGTGGGTGAATCGGGGAAGACGATGTACAGTTCGGGTCACGGGTCAGACCTCGGGTCGGGTCCTGACCTGATGTTTTAAAACAGGGTCGGGTCAAACTACGTCGTTTAACTAAGTGATATTTAAAATTCAAATTTAGGGCTGACGTCATCATGACGTCAGCACTACGTGTCAAACCAGCTGGTCCAATTAACATTGGACCGGTTCAGTTGAAACAGAACTGAACCGGTTGGTCCAGACCGACAGTTTGTATAATCACCCTTTGACCCCAGAACTTTTATGAAATTCCACTGTGGCCCACTTTAAAATAAATTAATATTAAATTAATAATATTTAAATAATAAAAATTACGAAATTGCCCCTAGTCCTCAAACAAGTCAAACGGAGTCCGAATAAAGTAAACGAATAGTGGATTTTGACTATTTGGGACGTTCCGGACTCAATTGTGTGGTCCATTTTATGAGACAAGACTCCAAAAAATTAGGACACGTTAAAGTACAAATTACCAAATTACCCCTAATGCAGCCGATGTCCAAATAAGACAAGTTATTAGTGTATTCTTATTATCTTGGGCCTTCTGAGATCAACAGTGGGGTCCGATTCATGAGACGGGACTCCAAAAAATATGACACGTGAAATTACCAAAATACCCCTAAGGTACCCGAAGCCAAATTAAAAGCCAAGAAGGTCTAAATTGACTTTCTTCGACGTTCCGTACTCAACGGTGAGGTCCGTATTACGAAATAAGGTACGAGAAAATATGATGCGTCAATAAAATAAGACTCACGATAAGACGTTAGGACGTAATACGATTTAAGCATAATTAGAAACATCAATAGGAGTTATTTGAAGCACATTGAAGTTAATAGATTATTGTGAATTGTTTCTAGGAACTACAAAGGGAAGGGAACAACCAACTAATAGTGCAAACCCAGGGAATCAAGGTGAGTAATCTTGCATTTGAAGTGGAGATTTTAACTCCACAATTTAAATGATGTTTTAACCTTCAAAATATCTGAAGCATTGAATGTTTAAATTCCATATTTCATGATTCCGGTATTGAAATATTCCGCTCTTATAATTCTCTTGTGACATGTTCAGTGAATGATTTTTGTTACAATTCTCTTTGAAAGTATTTAACATGTCATCTGTTCTGAAATGTTATTCCAACTATGTGAAGATTCTATCAAGAACATCATGTTTTAAATGCTCATAAAAGCATTTCTTGAAGAAGTCATGTTTAAATGCTCATAAAAGCATTTCTTGAAGAAGCTAACGTTTTGCAAGATAATAAAGATGCATAAGCATCTCCAGTTATTGAGCACCCTTCGGGTTCTCAATTCAGAATAATGCCCGGCAGCAGGATCTAATCCCCCAGGCAACGAGATCTCTCAGAAGTAAGACTAGGGTCTGGTTCGAAACGGATCCTTCAGTTAAAAAGTGAAAAGATGATAAATGATTTTAGAAATGAAAGCAGGTTTCATCCTCATTTTTATGCCTCTTTATATGCTTGAAATGCATATACTCTGTTTGACGAAATGCTTATTTAGCCTTGAATACCTTAATTGTTTCAAAGCTATCCGTTATGAAAAATGCATGTACTTTGTGTACTCTGTGTTTAAAATGTACGAACAATTGGTAGTGTGCATTTTGTAAAACTCTCATGTGCGAAACCATTGCCAATTGAAAACCCATGACAGATGCAGGAATTACTCATTGGGCTTTTCGAAGCTCACCCCATTCCCTAAATTTTTTTCAGGTAACGATGACGAGTGGGAGCCTTGCTCCATTTGGGGATGATGATTAGTGGCTTTAATATGATCAAGGACTTTTGGAAGTACTAAGGACCCGTAGATGGTCGAATTTTGAAGTGTAATAGATTTTGGACAACATGTACTTAAGCCCTCGAGGCATTCAGATATGTACTATGTATAACACTTTAAGTTTTAGTATGCTCTGATTATTATTATTATATGTACCGCTATGAAGAGCAGGCAGTACCGGATGGATGTGCGACAGATTTTAAAAAGAAAAGAAAAAGTTTTTTTTCACGCTTCCGCAACCATAAGGCCGCACCAGCCATCCGATACTGTTGCTTATGTCTCGCTTCGCCCAAAGGCTCCCGAGCCTGAAAGGTGGCAGTCGCGATCTGAGATCCGCACAGGGTGGGTTTCGGGTCGTGACACTGTTGAACTGGGCACTTCTTTTGAGAATATCATTACATGGTTGGTGGTATAACGGCGGATATACTTGGGATATGACGAAGGTTAATTTAGGATTAACATTTGAGCTTAGCAAGCTAACCCTTCTCATCGTAGACCCTTAGTAGCCAACTTTGAACTAGCAAACACATTTAGTTTTTCTCATGTGCCCACATCATCCATACCTCTCCATATTGGAGTATAGCCTATACATTGATTTTCCTACCCTTTTTGCTTCCAAGTGTGTACTAGGTGTAGAATTTGCATTTCTTGTCTTTTGTGTTGCATTGAAAGAAAAAGGGGGGAAAAAAAAGAAAAAGAAAGAGTACAAGTGTAGAATGTTTAAGTGAGTGAGCATCAAAGTCGATGATTCAAAAAAAAAATTTAAAATATTGAAAAAGGTGAAGAAAAAGAGAGAGAAAGAAGAAGAAGAAGGAGACGTTTTGTTATTCAGAGATTTGGAAAGTTGAAGAGTACATCAAGTGGAAAGTTTGGTTTGCTATGGTTCGTAATGAAATTCTTTTAGTATGTACTTGGAAGTTTTTGAATCCTTTTTATCCTTTTCTTCATATAGCCTTTAACCCTAGCCACATTACAACCCTTTTATATTGATCGTTCTGATCCTAAGCAAGCTTGTGGAAAAGAGTGGTGGAAGTCTCATTTGTTAGTGCGCCGATCATAAGATCAATGTTTGCTTATTGCTTGTTCATAGTTGCCTAATTTTTCGTTGAAGCGTGTACACCCCTTGTCAACTCCATAGAGAGAACCCCTACATGAAACACTTTTATACCCATGAGATATGGAGTTGAACCTTTTGCTTGCGATGTTCGGTGGATAGACCAGGGTCTATAAGTGGAATGTCTTCCACTTCCAGAACTTGCTTATCAATCAAAACTTTAAGGCGCTGGCCATTTACTTTAAAAACCTGACCATCCTTGGGATCCTCTATTTCAAGTCCCCCATGTTCAAAAAACATTTGTCACTATAAAGGGGCCTGTCCACCTAGACCTGAGTTTTCTTGTGTGCTTATAGGAGTCTAGAATCATATAAGAAAACTTGATCATTAGGCTTAAACGTTTTTCTCAAAATATTGTTATCATGCAACGCTTTCATTTTAACTCGATCAACAATGCTCCAACCTAGGGCTGACCTAGGCTTACTTAGGGTTTGAGGTAATTTCTCACCTTGAGACTTAGACAATTCAGATGACATAATAATAGGAAAAGTACCACCTGGATCAAGGAAGGCATGTTTTCCCTTAGGCAAAGGCTTCAATTCAACTTTAGGTGCTTCCACACTTGAAGGAATCTGCTCTTCCCTTTTTGTAGGCAACTCCCCAAACTTCGGTTTCCATCCCCGTGCTCCATAATCCTGAGTTCTGTAAAAAATAGCACAAACATCAACCACATCAGATGGATCAGAAATATAGTCAAACTCAATATTAACAAGAAAATGCTCAAGGGGGTCAGAATCATGAGTTGCAGGAATTCCCTTATCCATGAGTGAGTCAACCATGCACGTTTGGCAGCTTTCATCCTCCTCTTCTGGCTGTTTTGCAACATGAAATATATTCACCTCAAGAGTCATGTTCCCAAAAGACAGCTTCATGAGCCCATTCCTACAATTGATAAGAGCATTAGCAGTGGCAAGGAAAGACCTACCTAAAATCAGAGGAATTTTTGAATTAGAGACAACAACAGAGCCAGTGTCAAGGATTATGAAATCAACAGGATAATAAAATTTATCAATTTGAATTAGAACATCCTCTACCACACCCCGTGGCCCTCTGACTGAACAGTCAGCCAATTGCAATACCATAGAAGTTGGTTTGATCTCTCCCAACCCCAACTGCAAGTAAATAGAATAAGGCATTAAATTCACACTTGCTCCTAAATCAAGTAAAGCTTGTCCAAACTCATGATTTCCAATGCTGCATGCAATGGTTGGACAACGAGGATCGTTGTACTTGGGAGGAATTTTCTGCTCAATTAGAGCACTAACTTGCTCTGTTCAGGAATGCTGTCTTCTTCACATGGTGCTTCCTCTTAACTGTACACAAATCTTTAAGAACTTTTGCATAAGTGGGAACTTGTTTAATCACATGCAAAAGAGGAAGATTGATTTTTACCTGCCTGAGATTCTCTAGGATTTCACTTGTTAGGATCCAAAGTGAACTTGGTTGATTTTAAAGCTTGTGGGAATGGTACCTTAACAGGGCTTTTTGTCACCTTTGGGTCCTTAGGCAGCTCAGCATTGCTACTATTTTGATCCTTTTCCACATCCTCCGATTTTTCCATTGTCGGGATGTGTAAGGACTTACCACTTCAAGTCATAATGGCGTTTGCATCCTTCAAATTCTCTTGCGCTATGTGTTGACCATGGGGTGTGGACTGAGCTTGGGAAGGGAATCTGCCTCGCTCATTCACACTCAAAGAGCTCATCAATTTGGACACTTGGGTCTTTATCTTCTTGCTTTCTTCCACAACCTACGTAATCAAAGATTCAAACTTTTGGTTAGTCTTACCCTATGCTTCAATAAAAGCATGCAAAGTGTTTTCTAAAGAATTCCTAGAAGATAAAGATGCATGATATGGTGCAGGGTATGATCTAGGAGGCTGTGCAGGTGGTGGTGCAGGTGGCTGGTTTTCAGACTTCCAGCTAAAATTGGGGTGATTGCACCACCCTGGATTGTAAGTCTCAGAGTAGTGTGTGTAAGGCTTCTTGTACATACCGAAGGTATTACATTGGTCCTCATACATCCCCTCTCATCTCAAGCTGATGTGGGACACTCTTGGGCAAGGCGATCTACCTCGCCACACACCGAACATGGTCTAAAAGACTCTGTATGATTAGTCAAGTGTGTTGGCTTTAGGTCTCTAGCCTTTAGCACCTCTAACTCCCTAGTGAGTGTCTCAACCTTAGCTTTCAAGTTATCCTCCTCCCTAAGATGGTAAATTCCCCCACTATTTTGGTTCCCTATAGGTCGTGACCTATTCGTGCTCTCAGTAGCACTAGGTCCTGTCCATGTGTGAGCTTTTTCAGCAAGCTCATTAAGATACTCTATGGCCTCATCAGGATCTTTCTGTAAGAACTCACCATTACACATCATCTCTACAAATTGGCGCTCTCTAGGTATAAGTCCCTCATAGAAATAACTCACTACACGCCAACTTTCATACCCATGGTGTGGGCATATACTCAATCACTCCTTAAATCTCTCCCAAGACTGATACAAAGTCTCACTATCCTTTTGTGCAAAGGTAGAAATCTGTCTTTTTAAAGCATTGGTCTTGTGTTGGGGAAAGTATTTAGTGAAGAAAATCTGGGTCATCTCATTCCACGATCCAATTGACCGTGGTCTCAGTGAGTATAGCCAACTCTTAGCTCGATCCTTCAAAGAGAAAGGAAAGAACTTAAGTCTCACAATGTCTTGTGCTGCATTCTAACTATGAAAAGTCGCAACTACCTCTTCAAACTCTCTGATATGCACATATGGATTCTCATTTTGCAAACCATGAAATGTAGGGAGTAATTGTATCACCCCCGTTTTAACATCAATTGGACGAGCATTGGGTGGAAACATGATGCATGATGGTGTAGCTGTGCTGTGTAGGGTGAAGGTAATCTTGAAGGGTCCTAGTGGGTTGATCCTCGTATTCACTCATATTTTCAGAATTGGAAGTATTATCAAACAAACAATTAGAAAAACACAAAAAATTAGACTCTAAATCTGACTCTAACACATGCCTATAAGCAAATCAGCCTAATGCGTCCCTATACCTATTATGCATGCAAGATGAAAATAATAAAATAAATAAATAATAATAAAATAAAAGAAACAAAATAAAATGAATAAATAAATAACTAGAAATAAAATAAAATAAAAAATAAATAAAAATAATAAAATAATAAAAATAATAATAATAATAATAATAATAATAATAATAATAATAATAATAATAATAATGCAAGTAAAAAGAAGGGAACGAAGTTACCGCCTTCACAAACTGCTGAAAAGAAAAACTATCTACTGATTCTTCTACCGTCTCCCCGGAAACGGCGCCAAAATTTGATTACGCCCAAAGAATAACGCGGAAGTTGTAGTGTAGCTTTGGAGTGTCGATTCCACAGGGAGACAAATTTAAAAGAACAATAAACTAGAATTTCTGAAACTAAAGAAAGTATTAAATGGTTAACGAGAAAATAAAATATGAAAAGTGATTTTGATTGCAAATAAAAATTAAATAGACTGATTAATGGACAAAGTATTCAAATTTAATGAACGGTGGAGTGTCGGGAATCCCTTGCACATATCTGGTATTTTAATTATTTTTAATTCACTGATAACTCAATTGAGAAATTAAATTCCAAAAATCTCAATCGGAAGATATAAAATTATGAACCAAAATTAGACTGAAAATAACCCTTTGAAAAATCATTCAACACTTTTAAATCACACAAATTATTATTCACATTAAGAAAACCCAATGACGACAATATACCCAACGAGCAATATTGCAGCAGAGAATTGAATCAATATAAATAAGTAATTGTTCCAAAAATAATCAAAACATGAATCTATTCGATAGAAAAATCATGATTGAATTTATAAACGGACTAAACCCTTTAATTATTCGGAGAATAAAATCCAACAATTAATTATGAATGATCATCAAAGAATTTAACAAGTGAAAACCACAGTACAGGAATCAAAAATAAATTAAAACAATCATTTATGGTGCAAGTTAATCCCTAACCCCACTTAGAAATTTAGTTACCCATGTACAGGACGGATAACATAAACCTCATAGAGAAGCACTGAGTCATGAGTCGCTGCGTAGCCACTGTTCCTCTTCTGTTCTATGTGTAGCAGCCGCACGGCTGCCTCTGTATTTTCCTGCGCCGCAGCTCTGCGCTGTACGTCCAAACAGCTGCCGAACTCCTCTTTAAACTCTATTTTTTTTCTTTTTATATCAGCCACAGGACTTCTTTGCATTTAGGTTTTAGGTGCCTGGGCCTTGCCAGCCTCCTTACGCACGAAACTTAGCCCCCTTCTCCAAGTTCCTGCTGCACATATATCATGGGCCCCACACTGAATGCAAGCCAAGCCACACCGAGTCATTCAGCCTTGCCTCACTCACCCTCTAGCACCAGGGCCCCATAGCCACAATTCGCTTTTCTCTTTTGACTTTTCTTGGCCCGAACTACACAACTTGTGCCCAGCTCCTTTCTCTTATTTTTTTCATATCTTCTTTTTCCTCCCAGCCGCAAGCCAGCCCTTGCACGGCTTGCTTGTGTTTTTTTTTTTTTTTTTTTGTTTTAATCATTTGTTTCCAACGCAGGCCCCACACGCAATCTTCTTCACCTCTTTTTATTTTTTTTTCTTTTTCTTTTTGATTGCTTCAACTGCTTGCTTTGGCTTGTTGGACGGCTTGGAATGTCGGGCTCAATTAAGTGCATTGCCTGTCATCAACATAAATTTAAATAAATAATCTGAATTATAAAGCTCAAAAATATTAAGTGTGAATCATAGATATGAATTATCTCTCGCCAATAATTATTGCAAAATTTGAGACTTAAAATCTTATAAAATAATGCTCAAACAAATCTCACTATGAATAAAAATTAAATCAAATAAGATCAATTACAACCCAACATTTTTATTCATATTTTAGTAATTCAATCTAATAATAGGGCATTTAGAGTGCACTTTTGCGTACTCATCATCACCACTGACGATCCCACCGCTGCCACCAACGATCCTACCGCTACCTCTGACCAACTCTCCGTACCTCTTTGATCTTTCAAAGCTTTGTCGTGCCCACCAAAGCCAGAGGGCCCCAGTCACCCTTCTTCTCTTTCGATTCGATACCTCTGAAAGGTAGCTATCCTCTTCGTTTTTTTCTTCCAATTATTTATTTCTGTCATCATTGTTTGTTGCTTTCTTCCAAGATGTGCGCAATTAGTTCTGGGTGACACATTTTTATTTCTAATTTTATTAGTTTCCTGGTTTTATCTGGTTTGAAGTCTTTAGATCAAGTGTTTGGTTCATTTGTTCACTCTTTTGCTAAGCCTTTTTTTTTTTTTTTTACGTTTGCTGTCGCCATTGTTGAATTTTTTATTTTTTTTTGTTCCTCTAATAAACACCTCTGTGAATGCAATTATTTTTTGATTACCTAATAAACTAAAAACTTTGATTTATAATTGTCCGTCCATCGATCGCGTGTGAAGCTAGCAGGTTGATCTCTCGCCTATTCAATTAAGTACTTCCATTATTCAATTTCATATATCATATACGTTGTTTTTGTTTTTCAGATGTTTAGGCTTCATTTGGATAAATGGATTTGATCTTAATTACCTAAGGAATGTAGCATAAATTTGAATTTAGTAACTTGAAACTTATATTTCAATAGATTAATGGATGGATTTGAGAGGCTTTTGTGTAGATTTGGAAATAATAAGGTGAAGGTAGTCATTTGAAAAATGTGTCAAGATGAATTATAATGAAAGGTATGGCCCGTTACTCTAATTTAACCATGGGTTTGGTCTATGAATCCAGCTCTAATAACTAGCCCACTTACACATTTGTGATTTGGACCCCATAGGTCTGGTTGAGTACTTTATAGTCATAGTAATGGCATGGATTTTGTGTCATTCTTTCTTGCACAATATATGGTTTGTTTCGATAAACAACAAAATCAAATCTCTTTCTAAATTAGTGAGACATAAATTCTCTTTTTTTTTGTTAAGTCAACCTTTGTCATTTTATTTAATTAATATTCGAATATACATATATCTTTTAGAAAGGATGTTTATCATTGTTGCAAAACAAAAAATAAAAATACTTGTCTTACTTGTCACCAAATAGTCCTTTCATCTCCTTGACTTCTTCCCTTCTTCCACCCGGAGAAAGAAAAAGTAAAGAAAAAATATCCTCAATTAGTAAATAAAAAAAAAAAAGATAAGAAACGTTAGTTCTAAAAAAAAGTTATTTGAATAATTAGGAAAGAAAATAAATAATGTACTCTTTTCATCTTATAATCGTTATATATAAAAGATGTTCAAGACATCTTTTACTTTATCTGAAATTTTTTCTTAGTAGTTGTTTGACGTAATCATATAGTTAAGAAGATTATCATATCTCTCCTTTTGTGAGATTACCAAAATTTTTAAGTCTCTAGCTTGTATTTTGTTTTGTGACTTGTGAGTACCCAAAGAAGACCTTCCATAGTACTAAATTAGTTGATCCCAGTACATCTTCAGAATTAATTGATTTTTCCCTAGAATTCCTTCTGGTCAGTTTTACCAGAAGTTTGAAGAATTCTTCAATTGAAATTGGCATGGTATCTTATTTAACAATTATTAAATTTGTTTTTGTTCACTTAATTTATAACACATGATGTTGGAATTAGCATAACACTATTGATTCTACTAGTGATTTTGTGGTGGACTTGTCAACGAAAGCTTATAGATTCGGGGGTTTAACAGGTGGAAGAAAGGTTCTAATGTTCACAGATGAAAAGTAAGGGTGTCAATTCGTGCTAACGTGTCTTGTTAAGACATGCATATTGCATTCATGTAAGCCTAGCCCCATTCGGGAGTTGTTTTCATCACTCGTGAATCTTGTTGTGAAATTTATTTGCGATTGGGCTTGTGTGTATGAAAATCGATTCTTGAATTTTCTAGAGAGGACAGTTTAGGAATGCATAAAATAGACTTGCACGAACTTACGGCACTCGGTTCGGATGCCCGGTTTGAAACTTATGCAAGTTTTAGCTCCAAAAAGGCCTATTTTTGGGGTTTTAACTGACCAAAACATTGGATATCGCCTACCGACCCTAAAATCCCCATCACACACCTCAAAAATGACAAAATAGACTTGCACAAACTTACGACAATCAGTTCAGATGCCCGGTTTGAAACTTATGCAAGTTTCATCTCCAAAAAGGCCTATTTTGGGGCTTTGATTGACCAAAATGCCAGGATATCGGCCTACCAACCCTGAAACCCCATCACACACCTCAAAAATGATAAAATAGACTTGCATGAACTTACGGCACTCGATTCGAATGCCTGCTTTGAAACTTATGCAAGTTTTTGCTCCAAAAAGGCCCATTTTGGGGTTTTGACCCACCAAAATTCCATATATCAGCCTACCAACCTTGACATCCCCATCACACACCTCAAAAATGATAAAATAAACTTGCACGAACTTACGACACTCGGTTCGGATGCCCAACTTGAAAGTTATGAAAGTTTCAGCTCCAAAAAGGCCCATTTTGGGGTTTTGACCGACCAAAACATCAAATATCAGCCTACCGACCCCGAAACCCCATCACACACCTCAAAAATGACAAAATAGACTTGTACGAACTTACGACAATCAGTTTAGATGCCCGGTTTGAAACTTATGCAAGTTTCATCTCTAAAAAGGCCCATTTTGGGGTTTTGACAAACCAAAATGCCGGATCTCAGCCTACCAACCCTGAAACCCCATCACACCTCAAAAATGATAAAATATACTTGCACCAACTTACTGGCACTCGGTTCGGATGCCCGGTTCGAAACTTATGCAAGTTTCAGGTCCAAAAAAGCCCATTTTGGGGTTTTAACGGACCAAAATGTCTGATATCGGCCTAACTACATAGAAACCCCATCACACACCTCACAAATGATAAAATATACTTGCACAAACTTACGGGACTCGGTTTGGATGCCCGGTTTGAAAGTTATGTAAGTTTCAGCTCTGAAAATGCCCATTTTGGGGTTTTGACCCACCAAAACACAGGATATCAGGCTACTGACCCTGAAAGCCCATCACACATCTCAAAAATGACAAAATAGACTTACACAAAGTTACAACGATCGGTTCAGATGCCTCGGTTTGAAAATAATGCAAGTTTCAGCTCCAAAAAAAGCCCATTTTGGGGTTTTGACGGACCAAAATGCCGGATATCGGCCTAACTACACCAAAAACCCATCACACTCCTCAAAAATGATAAAATAGAGTTGCACAAACATACGGCACTCGGTTCGGATACCCGGTTTGAAATTTATGCAAGTTTTAACTCCAAAAAGGCCCATTTTGGGGTTTTGACGCACCAAAATGCTGGATATTGGCCTAACTACACCGAAACCCCATCACACACCTCAAAAATGATAAAATAGACTTGTACCAACTTACATCACTCGGTTCGAATCACCTGGTTTGAAACTTATGCAAGTTTCAGCTCTAAAAAGGCCCATTTTGGGGTTTTGCCGGACCTAAGCACTGAATATCAACCAAACAAGCCCAAAACTCCATCAAACACCTTAGAAATGATAAAATAGACTTGTCCGAAACTTATGGCACTCGGTTCGGATCAACGGTTTGAAACTTATGCAAGTTTTTGCTCCGAAAAGGCCCATTTTGGGGTTTTGACGGACCAAAATGCCGAATATCGGACTAACTATCCCGAAACGCCATCACACACCTCAAAAATGACAAAATAGACTACCAAAAACTTATGACAATCAGTTTGGATCAATGGTTTGCAACTTATGCTACTTTATATCGTTCTTACTATTTATGCATGAAAAAAAAAAAAACTATTCACATTCTATGTTCATATATATTTAATAATTGTTCTAATATATATCATTTGATCTTTATTTTAGATTGATTGGGATTATTGCGTCGCCGTCTTTATGTTTTACATCGAAACTTGTTATTTTTATTTATTTATTTTTTCTTTTCATGGACATCTGTAGTTACATTTTTTGAGACAATTTTTAATTTTTCTATTTATTGTTAAATTGTACTTTTACAAATGTAAATAATTAGTATAATTTATTTATATATATATATGAATGTATTTTTTTAATATATTCATTTCAAAATGATTGGATTTTATTGTATATCAGGATGATTGATATACGTTTAAACAGGAATAAAAAAACAAATCAAACAAAGTAAATATGGTTTTTTTTTTTTTAAAGTAAAGAAATAAATTTATAGCAACGCTTGACATTCGTCACTAAAGAATGCCAATACACTATTAGCGACGCATACAATGTGTCGCTAATGGTTGCTTTTAGCGATGCACGTTGCGTCCGTGTATAGTATTTGCGACGCCCATGCCCAATTATTAGCGACGCTCACTGTGCGTCGCTAATAGTTACCTTTAGTGACACTAAGGGGTGTGTGCGTCACCAATACTATTAGCGACATGACTATTGCGACGCCTTTAGCGACGCACGTTTGTGCGTCGCAAAAGAGCTTTAGTGACGTATTTGGCCATTAGAATGTAATCTCTTATGGACTTAATCTTACTGTTTAGGATTCCATCACAGTCTTTAATTAGGGTTTCTAACACTTCGCAGTTCATTGTGTGGTTTACTTTAGCCTTGAGGTGCATTTTGGTCATTTTTCCTTTTATGTCTTATATTGTCTAGCTCAGTCATTTGCCTAAACAGACTTTATTTTTTAGTCTAGATGGTCCTTAAAATATTGATATAGGTCTTTTTTATTCCATCCATACTATTCTGGTAGCTTTATTAAGTCTTAATGATGTATTTGTTATTTTTCAGTTTGTTACCTGGACTTACTTTTCTCAAAAGGATACCACCGTTAAGTCTAGAATGTCGTAGATAATAAAATTTAGGCTTTTTTGGATCTTAATTCACCTATCTGTGTCTTATATTAAGTTTAGGGGCATTTTTGTAATTTTACATTTTATGTATTCAATTTTTTGGTGTTTCGTTTGCTAAAATGGACTCCATCGTTAAGTCCGAAATGTCAAAGAAAGTCAGAATAAACCCTCTCTAACATTTAATTGCTTCGAGTGTCACTAAGGGCATAATGATAATTATTTCGTATTAGGTGTCTAAATTCTTAGGACTTTGTTTCATAAAATAGATCCTGCCATTGAGTCCGGAATATCAAAAAATTTTAGGGTGGACACCTTTTTTATTTTGTTTGACAATACATAGCTTTTAAATAAATTAAATAAATATATTAATTAAGTTAATTATTTGTAATATATATATATATATATATATTATGTGGGAATATATCAAAAGGTGCCATGTGGCCAAGTGGTTGGGACTTAGGGTTTCCTGCATAAGGTCAAGGGTTTAAACTTGGGGAGTTGTAACTTCACTTTTATTTTTCTGATTTTCTAAGAACTAAATGGCAGGACAACTAGGCAGAACAAGGATATGATATCCCTATCCCTATTCCGGTTATTAAATTAGTTTCCTAACCCCACGTCTAAACAATCTTTAGTTGGATTTTAAAACATTTCAAAACTTAACTAAATAGCGTAGTTTTGAGCAACCCTAATTGCGCCTGGACCGGGTACCGACCTAAACCCGAACTGACCCATTACTATTCATCATCTTCCCTAGAATGATGAACAATAGTCGAAAAACCTTACTATTTTCAGCCTCAAATGCTTGGGGTTTTAGACTTTTTTTTTCGTTTGTTTTCAATCTTAAACAACTTATGAAAGTTTAATTTATGTTTTATCATTGATTTCATGGATCAAAATGAGTTCAAAATTTTAGTTTGGGTTCAATAGCTTCTTTGTGTCATTGCTTGGTTCTCCCTCGATACTCAACCAAATTGACTCTGGTTTGGCCTATTGTGACCCTCGCCACAAGGGCTTTCAATCCCCTTCCAAAAATCAAGCTTAAAACTTTATCTATGAAGTTCAATTTTGAAACCGTGACCTTTCATTCATATTTTCTCTCCCATCTTTGATCTATTTAAGATAATCTTTGTTGTTTTAGAACCCTTGTAGTTTCTAGTTTTAGCCTTAAACTATGGAAACCTATTTAGTTTCCATTGGTTCAGACCCACATTCCAGGTCCAACAATGGTAGTTCTCAGTTATTTACGTGGTTTGAGGGTCATCCAGTCTTTGTTATTACTTGCAAATTGAGGGGCCCAATGTATGTCTAAATATCAAGAATTAGACCTAGAAGGGGAGTGAAAAAGTCTCAATAGCAAATAAAAATTATCTCTTCCTATTTGTGACAATTAAAGTTCTAGTGGGTGCAATCAAATTCAGTGACATGCAACAATTAATTATAACAATAATAAATAAAGTAATAGTAAAAAGATAAAGATAGTGTACCAAATTGTTTGACTAGAAAACCGCCACAAATCAACTAAATCTGATTTGGAAAACCCTGGGGCATTGACCTAGATATGAATCCACTATATGAGGTTTGATGATTACAAACTCTGTACAACTCTGACTTAGCCCCTCTATGACACCCAAGTTTTCCTTAACACCAATATCGTACAAAAGTTCAACGATGACATCAAGCATCAACACATTAAGTATGGTAAAACCATTAGAACTCCTTCGACTCTGAATCCATTCTCATAGGTACTCAGTTTGATTACCGTGGTTGGACCAAGTTTCTCTCTTGCTCCAATATTCAATACATCGGTCTTGTTCAACTCTTCGATGCCCATTTTCAGATGCCCAAGGACCTCAATGCTTTTTCTTGGGTTCTTGACCATCCCATCTCTCTCAAACTCGAAAATGTCTCTGAAATCTTCAACATCCCTCAAGGCGATTTCCAAGAGTTGATTACTAACACTTGGATAGTGCATGATGGATTTGATCCTCTTGTGACCATACAACAAATGTGTGGTAACCCTAACATCACCGAGCCATTTAAACTCAAGGCCTCCTAACTCACATTCAAATCCCGTTTCATCCATCCACATTATAACCTACAAAATCCTCCCACGAGCCTGTGGACTAGACTTTGTCTCGTACATAGACGCGTTCCTCATATAGTGCGTCCACAATTACAAAAAAGTCGACCTTCCTCACATCATCATTCATCACATGAATGACTACCTTAAAAAAAAAAAAAAAAAAGGAGGCATCCTCCCCTATGGCAACCATCTCACCACCCTCTTCAAACACTACGACATTGACCTTGGTAGGGAAACCAACTTCTCCACCCCTATCCACATGGACATATATTCCAAGGGCTAGCTAAAGTCCATAGGATACAAGTCCACTACCTAAGAATGGGTCTCCAAATCGGCTCCCATAATTGAGCAAACCTAAGAGACTCTATCTTCTACTTACCCTACTCTACAAACCACCTCTCCTCCTCCTCCTCTGGTCCCAATCATAGACTATCCTTCCATCCTCACCTTTCTTAGGGAAATGGATTCTAACCTCTGAACCTAAATTTGGATCGTTGAATCAAATTTCTCTAAAAACCTATCGACGTCGCAGAAAGGATAAAGACAATATAGAATGATGTTCATATTCTTAAACTCTGGGCAGACTCTCTTTATGAGCACAATGAGAGAAAACACGATGAAACTAAGTAGGAGGTGCTCAAGGTCAAGAACACTCTTCAATAAATCCTCAGGCACTAGGCCTCATCCCTAAACAGCCTTAAGTCATTTTTTTAAGATGACAAAGGGGGAAAAGAATCGGAGAAATATGAAGAAGAAGAAAAAGAAGAAAGAAAATAAATAAAAATAGAAAATAACATAGGATTTTTTTTTTAATTCAAAATCCTTCTTGTAATTGTTCTTCATTCCGTTGTTTAAATACTTGTAATTCATGCTTACTATTGAAAAATATCATACATGAATAAAAAACATCTTTTTTATATCATTCTTATGTGTTATGTGTAATCTTTGTTATTGATGATAATATTCAAATGCACAAACAATGCATAAAAGATGATATAAATCTCTAACCCTAACTTGAAAAACTTCATGTCGATAGGGGGAGATAGAAAAGAATGTTATTTTAAAATGATCTATTTACTTAGGGCATGAATTCAAACTTACAAATTGATAGGGGTAGTGTATATAGAATAATTTATATTCTCTATCACTTGTGCTATTTATTCATTATTTGTAAAGTACGTTGTTTTGTCATCATAAAAAATAGGGAGATTGTTAGCCCTAAAGGTTTTCAACCAAGGGTATCTCAGCAATTTTGATGATCATAAAACATTATCCAATGGACTAATATTTTATCCAAGTGACAATGCAAATAGGTTATCTAGGTAAAAGAAGATTATTGACCAAGAAAATGACAAAAGTTCATCAAGTTAAAAGATTTCACTCAAGAATATGATCCAAAGCAGAGATAAAAACAAGCGGAATGCTCTCATGATGATTCAAGTAAATTGGACACACTTCAAGCCCAAGGATTCAAGTGAAGACTTTCATTTTTCTTATTTTGGGTTTTGAGTGATATTAAGATTAGATTGATCATTGGTCGTAAATTCTTACTATTTAAAATTATTATCTAAAAACTAACCTCAAATGATTTTTCAAAACAAAACATTTCCATAACTTAAGCTTTGAAATATCAAAAGGTTTTGATAAAAGTACACTAAAAAAAATAAGCTAGAAGGCAGTTCACTGTCTAAACCAGTCGAACTGTAACACCCCGACCTGACTAATTAATAATTGCCTTGCTAATTATTAATTAGAACCGACATAAAGGAATGATTAGGGAAATTAATCACAATCCCTCTATGGTCACAATAGACCAACAAAATAATTAAATATGTCTGGAGAAGAGGGTGTAACACCCGAACCTAATTACTGATTAATTAGGTGAAATGATGTCGTTTTAACACTGACGGAACTCGAATTAGCTAACTGTGGAAAATCCCGAGTAAATAATAACCGACGCGGGACCCTTGACACTGAAGCTAACTGAAATGCAAAACCCTCAGAAGAAACCGCGTTGAAAAAATAGCAATAGAAAAGGAATTACGAGGAAAATACCTAAGACAGAATTCTGCGCAGCCAAACAGGGCCTAAGCCCAAAATGTGGAAAATGGCCAAAAAGGTGAGGCCAAAGGGACTTGAACCCTTGACCTAAATTAGCAAGCACATGGCACCCAAAGAGTTACCAAGTTGGTTGCCAACATCTTTGTGCCTACATATACAACAGAATTGTATATAACTCTAAATTATCCTAGGCCACCTCCCAGAACTGGCTAATGGCCATACATGTAAACCCTTCATCATTACCTGAGTCACCTCACATCAGCCCACCTCAGCTTCTGTATCAGCCACATGATCACACTTGGGCCTATAAGTGTATATATATATATATATATGTATATGTATAGGTATGCAATATTATATTCATATATGAACTATGCACCTTGGGGACCCTAAAAAAATATGTATGCTACATCCTCCACTAAGGGAAGGAAAATCAGAAAACTGCCTGTGTGTTCTACAGTAAGGTCTGTTAGAGAGAGAGACCTAGTGAGAGAAACAAATGTGTATGTCCATGGTGTGTGCATGGTGCTTCCATGGAGGTGCATAAAAGAGAAGGGACCAAGAGGCTCACAACTGGAACTGAGGTCTGAGGTGCCAAAAATCAAGACTGAGCCATGAATGAGGGAGCAGTGGTCGACCAAGGTAAATGCCAAAAACCCAGAAAATTTCCTTTTCTTTTTGCTTACTGTTTTCAGTCATTTGAGGCCTATATAAACTGCATGCATGAGCTACTGTGAGACCTAGGAACTGCTATAAGTTAACTGGGAAGGTCGGATAGGCTTGAAAACTCTAAAATAGTGAGAAACCGCCATGGATGGACCTTAGTGGTGCAGGTCTGAAACGACCCTCACCAAACTTATCTTTAATGATTTAAACCTGATCTAGACCTCATGAGGATTTGAAAAACCTTAGACCGCGACCCCAACACTCAGATTTAGACCATTGAAATGAAGGTTGCAGGTCTCGGGTTTGAAACCCAGACTCTGAAATAGACTCCTAAACTTGATTTTGGTAATGGGGACATGAACCCCTCTGATGCATGGATCACAAGGAACCAAATATCACGAGATTTGGTTGAGAAATGAAGGTGCACGACTGAGTTACAGGTCCCACGATAATGGAGTTGAATAGCACTCCATACTTAGATTCAAGGCTCAAAACGAATGCCGAAGTCCTTCCCTCGTGTTCCAGAAATGTTTTGGGGCTAAGAACAAAGGGTTTGAACGGTTAAAACTCCACGAAATTGAGAAAATGTGAAAACTGGAATTAGGGCAAAACTGTGGAGGAAGAAGGAAGACGATGAACAGTGCGGGCCAGACTTCGGGTAGGTTTCGAGTTCAGGTTGGGACCCGACCCGTCGCATAAACGGTTAAGTGGGACAGCACCAGTTTTGAGTAAAGTGTTTTAATTTAAAACCTAAAATCGGTCTGTTTGGTTACGGCGATAATAAATCTGAAATGGGAATTGGGTTTGTCCAAACCGCAGATAAGGGACCAATTGGGTTAACAGGGATATTGTATTCCGGTTCTGAAGAATTAAGTGAACCGGTTGGTTTTAGAGTTTTGGACCGGTTCAACAAATTGAACCCTAAAACCAGTTGGTTCTGAACCCTTACTTTAGGAAATTCTGTTTTGAAACCCATAACTTTCTGAAATTAGTCTTGACCCCCAACAGTTCTGAGTATTTATACTCTGGCCCAGAATTTTAAGAATTTATGCATATAAGCCCTTGAAAAATAATTAAATAGTAAAATAATTATTTTAGTAATTAGGTAAAATTACTATTTTGCCCTTGGACAGTAAGCGACCCAAACGAAATCCAAATTAAATAAATAAATAATGTATTTTCACTATTTTAAGCATTCTGGACTCAATGGCGGAGTCCGATTTGGGAAATTAAGTACCGAAAAATACAGACATGTAAGTGGTAAATGACTGTACTGCCCCTAATAATACCTAGACCCAAATAAAAATAAAAGATAACCCATTCTGATTATATCGGGCATTCTGGACTCAACGGTGAGGTCCGTTTAATGAATCGAAGTTCCGAAAAATACAGACATAGAAATTGTAAATGACTGAATTACCCCTAACGATACCAAGGGCCAATTGAACATAAAAGATGGTCTACTTTAACTATGTCAGACGCTCCGAACCCAATGGTGAGGTCCGTGAGATCTAAATAGATTCTGAAGAAATACAGTTTGATGAACCAGGGTAATTCCAGATACGTCCTGATGATCAGTTATGTAATCAGATGGACTCTGATGATTGTAAAATTTGGTACTTTTAACATTTTGGGACATTCTAGACTCAATGACGGGATCCATTCTGTGAAACAAAGTCCCGAATCCCTAGACACATGAAACGTCAAAATGATAATTTTACCCTTAGTATTCCAAAAGCTGGATAAATGTCAAGGGGGGCATAGTCTGACTACTCTGGGCACTCTGGACTCAATGAGAGAGTCTGTACTAGCAAACGAAGTACCGAAAGATGTAACGCGTGAAAATGTGAAATCACTAAAATGCCCTTAGTACAATACGAAACCCAAATTAAGTCCAGATTGGACGAAATTAATACTGATAGAAGCCCAAATACTTGTGGACTCATATATATGACTAAATTATGATTCAAGGTCAGAACATCAGGAAGTGTGAAATGACCAAAATGCCCCTGAGCACAGTAAGTGCAAAGTAGAGGTTGAATAAAGGTCAATCTGATATGACAAATTATCATAAGCATAATTATAAAAATCGAAGGGCTGAATAAGACTCTGAAACAGTCAAACGTGTAAAATGAGAAATGACCAATATGTCCCGATGATCTAAAACAGATATCAAATGAAGTCTAACGGACTTAGAACTTCATAAACAAGATATATGGGACATTATGATGACCACGATAAAGTCTGGGGTAAGAATGACAAAATTACCCTTTTGCCCCTAAGATTTAAATAAGTCCTTAACTGATAACAATTTAAGTCTAAAAGACTTAAGAAATTATATATGAGATATATGGACTATTCTGAGGACCACGACAGGGTCCGCGACAAGGTCCGGGACAAGAATGGTAAAATTACCATTTTGCCCCTAAGGTTAAATAAGTACTTAATTGATAACGATTTAAGTCCAAAAGACTTAGAACTTCATATCTAAGATATGTGGACTATTCTGAGGAGCACGATAAGGTCCGGGGCAAGAATCAAAAAATTATCATTTTGCCCCTAAGATTAAATAAGTCCTTAACGGATAAGGATCTAAGTCCAAAAGACTTAGAACTTCATATATAAGATATATGGGATATTCTAAGGACCACGACAGGGTTCGGGATAAGAATGGAAAAATTACCATTTTGCCCCTAAAGTTAAATAAGTACTAAACTAATAACAATTGGAGTCCAAAGGACTTAGAACCATATATTTAAGCTATGTGGACTATTCTGAGGACCATGACAGGGTCCGGGACAAGAATGGTAAAATTACCATTTTGCCCCTAAGGTTAAATAAGTACTTAACTGATAACGAGTGAAGTCTAAATGACTTAGATTATGATCCTGATAACTACTAAGCCTAATTAAAGAATGAAATAGCCCCGGATGAAATCCGATGAAAGGGCAATAGGCTACTAGGCTATCTTAGGTAATCCGATAGACACCTAAGATGACGAATAAGACATGAATGGATGAATTCTGATCTATCTATGATTGATGATTATTATTCAAGATGTACATGGAGGTGCTTGACGTACCTAGAGGTTATCGGATTACTTGTACAAGGAGTTAAGCGAACAGTTGGTGAGTAACTTGGAACTTCTGACTTGGTGTATAAGTTACACTGTCTAGATACTGTATTTTGATGCACTGTACCGTTTTGTATACCATACTGTTTAAATGCATACTCTTTTATAATGCTTGACACGTGACATGAGTTTGTACTGTCCTGTTCTCCTATTCAGTTCGGTCTGTCTTGTTCCGTTGTATGGTCTGTCCTGGTTTTGTTCCGTACTTTTGCGTCTTACTCTTGGTACCACTCCCGTTTTGAGCGGTATGGCACAAGTAGGCTTGATTATATGCCTAATCGGCATCTTGCTTTGTTATGTTATGTTTTGTTCCGCTTAATACTGACCTGTTCTATTCTTTGATTTGATTGCCTATACTTTTGAACGATATACTGGCATCTTGTACTGTTTTGTCTGTTCTGGTCTGTTTTTCTATTTTGATTTGTTCTGTTATGTTATGTTATGATCTGCTTGTTCCATTTAGTTTAGTTCTGTTTCATTCTACTTAACTGCATTTAAGTGGATTTATAAAACTACTATTTCAGAAACAACTGAACTACCCTTGTGCTTTGTAAACAAGAAATGGTTTTGAAACCCATGACAGGGAACCTGTGTTACTCATTGGGCTTATTTAAGCTCACCTCATTCCCTAACATTTTTTAGGAAATATTCTCCATTGGATTAGAAAGCACTATGATGTGACGTGGACAGGCCGAGTGGCGGTCCAAGTAAAGGATCTGATGGCACTGATTTGTGGATACTTGCATTATTGTGGATTGAATCTGGTTATTCCGGTGAGTGACATGATTACATATGATATGATTAATTTACTAATATTAGGACATGGCTTATGGTAATGGTACTCTAGAGACATTAGATGTACTTTGTGTTATATGTTTGATTATAGACGTGCTCTGAGGTTAGAGTTATTAGCTGTTTGGATTTTAGACTTGCTCTGTGGTACATACCCTTATGGTGGATAAATGAGTTGCATTCCCGAGATAAAAAAAAGTTTGAAATTCCGCTGCATCTGACCCTACATTTGGAATGCAATTCATCAGTAAGTTCAGGAGTTGCCTTTGGTTGGTCGCATTGTCGGTCGGCAAACCGGCAAGATGGCTAACTGGCATCACGTCCTCGACATCCGCGTATGGTGGGGTTCGGGATGTGACACGAACAGATCATGGAACCAGTCGACTGATTCTTAAAGCTTATTTGTTACACTAATAAAACCAATTGACTGATCCTAAGAACCAGTCGATTGAGTGATGTTTTACAAAAGAGCCTAAAGACTCACTGTCCAAATTAGTCGACCTCTAAGAAAATTCAGTCGACTGACCTTTAAAGGTAAAATTAGTGTACAAATAAAACAAGTCGACTGATTCATAGAGCTAGTTGAATGGATGCCCAATTAATGAATTACTTGAGCACATTGTCCAAATTAGTCGACCTAAAGGTAATATCATTTAACCACTTCTCAAAGGCAAAAACAGTGTACAAATAGAACCAGTCAACTGATCCTTAAAACTAGTTGATTGATTATTCTTAACCAGATGAACCTCAAACCCTTTGGACAAATTAGTTGACCTAATTAGTCAACCAATCCTCATTATAATCGACTAGTTAATGATTCAGTTAACTGGTTTTGTCAATCTGGCAATCGTAAATTTAAATTTTGAACAGAGAAAAATGGGGCAAACGACTATTTTCAAAAAAACAACGGACATATACTCTAAAGGGTTATAAATAGAGATTCTCTAGGGCTTTTTAAGTCATCACTTACAAGCATACACTTTCACATCTTTGTTATTAACTTTAGATCTAACATCATCCAAATTTAGATCTGAAAGTTATACTCAACTTAAATACTCAGACCTTACACTTGATCTATATATAAAAAGTGAGCATCTTATTGCACCAAAACTACTCTAGAAGAAAGTGCTATTTGATAATCATCTTTGTCTCATTGTAGTAAGAGTTATGGGTAGGTGCTACCTGGTGAGACAAAATGATATATTTTGTTGGGATAAGAGGGTTGTGGTTTTCGTTTTGTAAATGTTTGGTCTTCACCTACAAGGAGGTCACGATAGTGAAAAAATTCAAGTAGGGATACTTAAGTCGAGGACGTAGAAAGTTTTTCGAACGTCGTAAAACTACTGTGTTTACTTTCTCTCTCTCTTTCTCACACTTGTTTATTTATTGTGCATTTACAGCTTTCATTTTTTAAGATAAAAAAGAAACCAATATTTACAAAATATCCCCTTCCTAGAGCAAATATCTGGGCAACAACCTTGATTGATGAATATTTATGTTCTTTTGTTTTTCAATACAGATAAGAAAAAACATACACCTTAACCCTTGTTCGCTACCTTGATTTATCCAATGATGGGTGGTTCAATGTCCTTTATTCCGTTAGAAAATACAAGTGAAGCACAAAGAATCAAGACAACGATGAATGGTTCAATAGCTATTGTGACGATTTTTGTCAAAAAAATCTATGTCTTATATAGACGTGATGCATTGTTAAATGTATGTGTAATGATTATTTTGTTCAAGAAATTTATCAAAATTCTGTCTCGGAAGCATTTCTTTGTTGCTATATTTTTTTTAATAATTTAATATAAAACTTTTCACACTTTTAATAAACACTACTAGTATCATTAATTTCTATACCAAATCAAAATTGCAGTATATTTCACAAAGTAAGAATAGCAACTTATATTTAATAAAGTGTTCTAGCACCTCATATATGCAAAACTATTATCCAAAAAATTAATTTTTTTAGAAAGAATATTACTGTGAAAGTAACAATTAGTTTCATTTAATTAGTGTAATTTGGAAGGTAGCTTTGTACAGCTGTTACAAATGAGACAACTAAGAGCAACCAAACCATAATTTTCAGGGGCACTTTCACGATAGGACCTCAAGGGCCCTTCCACGATGGGACCATTAAGGGGCGAAAGCTGATGGATTATTTTCTTAATAAAATTTTAATATTCTTTTAACAACGACACCGTGATAATTTGGATAACGTATAGAATATGTACAAATTTAATCTAGCTCATTGTCTTATATATATATATATATATATATATATATATATATATAATTCCAAATGAAGACATCTAAAGTATGGAAAGTCTAATCACGATATATATTTAACAGGCGACGTGGTGTCTAAGCTCCTAACAATCGGTTGATTTTAAAAAACAATAATGATATTCTTATCAATGAGATTCTACCTAATATTTTTATCAGGTAACCTGAATGATCAGAGATATTAGACTATATAGTTAAATTACACTGTTTTGTTTTGAGATTTAAAATAATTACAAATATTTTTTTAAAAATTTTTAAAATGACATTAACTTTTTTTTAATTTTCATTGACAAATTATAAAGGCCTCTTCTTCAATTTTATTTTTTTCAAAATAACAAAAGTGCTCGTTTTATGGTTTTTTTTCCTTCAAATTTTGACCAATTATTTCTAACTTTTTTTTATTTTCAAATAAATATTAATTAAAATCTTTTTTGACTAAAAAATATGAGTTATTTATGTTAAATTTATTTTATATATAAAATGAAAAAATTCTTTAAAATTTTTTTTAAAAAATGGCCAAAATTGATTAAAAAAAAAATAAATGAAAGAGATACTTTTTTATTTTGAAAAAAAAAAAAATAAGACTAGAGGAGGGGTTTTGTAATTTATCAATAAAAATAGAAGATGTCTGTGTCTTTTTAAAAATTTTAAAAAAGTCTTTATAATTATAAAAAAAATTTATAAAAAATTAGTATAATTTATCTTAAATTATATAATATCTTAATATTAGATAATGAAACTTTTTAGACTGGTGTGGCATTATCTAATAATACGAGATTTTATTATCAAACATCAACAGATGTTATTGTCTAACGTCAAGAGACTACATGATCTAATAGCTCGACACTCACCTCCCCATGATGTAAAAAGTATTTGATAGAATCTCACATAATAATAACATTATTCTTTTAATCTTATATATAAAGATTAGTAAGATTTTATTATAATAAATGTATGTGAGATTACTTGTTTACATTTAACATGAGAAAACTCAATAAAAAATTTATTATATACAATATTTTCCTTAATTCTATGTTATTGTAATGAAAAACGAACTTTAGAATTATATTATACAACACAACAGTAATGCCACACCAGCCAACTCATCTTCTTGGTTGTCCAAAGGGGAGAAATAGATATCTTTTAAAAGAAATATTTTTAGAAATGTCCTTTCAAAAAAAAAATTTTGCCTTCAAATATAAAAATTTAAAAAGTAATAAAGTTTTAAACATTCTATAATTTATCCAATGAAAAAGGACTTAATTTTAAAATTGTATAAATTTAAAAAATTAAAAAATAAAATGCATGACAGGAATACAAAATTCTGGTTATAAGCTTATATACACTACATCAAAACTTTCCTAGCTAGCTAGCTAGCTTCTAAATATATAATTTAGTACGTCCATATATGAGAGAGAAGAGAATATTTAAATTTGGCAGTATCCAAGGCGTTTACCACACGAAAGCTATAATTAGAGGACAGCTTACGTGCAAATCATTAATTAACCACATTCAGATAGCAATGATAACAGAATATTCAGTACCTACGAACCCCACCCCAACCCCAACCCCAAACACACACTCATTCAATATTGGTGGTGGAGGAAAAAAAAAATAATTTTGTTAAGATGAGTTGTAGATGTTAGATTTTGTGATTTTATTGATTCATATAATACACGTTTTTGTATATATATTACATAGATTAATAAGTTGTAAAATTCGATCTCCAAGACTTTTCAAAATAATTCGAAAAAAAAAATTGTCTTTATTAAAATATTTCACTAATTAAAGGCCAATTTATAATTTATTAAAATTCATAATACACTAGTTAAAAAACAAATTATTTTATTTTTTATTCAAGTATAAAAGAACTGGACAATTAAACAAAAAGATAAGTGATATACCATAATTTGACAACTGTATTTGTCACGACCCGAAATCTACTCTTTGCGGATCTCGAGTCGCGACTGCCGCCCTTCAGCCCGAGGGCCTCAGGACAAGACTCGCATACGCAGTGGTATCGAATAGATGTGCGACATGTAGTTTGCGGAAGCATGAAAAACTTTTTTTTTTCTTTTCTCATTTTAAAATTTGCACATCTGTCTGATAATGCCGCTCTTCACATTACGGTACACATGATCATACATTTAAAGCATAACTAAAAACTTAAAGACTTTAATAACATTACATATCCACTGCCCCGGGGGGCTTAATACATATCCTTACACTGTCTGTTAATACAAAATGTAATAATTAGAATTCATATGGTTCTCCCAAGAAACTACTTAAACACGTCTTCCCAAAAATGGCTAGACTCATCATCAACGTCTTTAAAATCAGTCCGCCATCAATTACCTAAAAGGGGGGTCCGAGTAAAATTCGGGTAAGCTAATCTAAGCTTATGAGTAATTCCTGTATTTGTCATGGGGTTTTCAATTGGTAGTGGTTTAGCACATGAGAATTGGTAAAATACTCACTACCAATTGCTTGTATGTTTAGAACACAGAATATATGCATTCTTAAAACAGATAGTTTTGGAACATTTAAAGTATTCAAGCTAAACACACATTTCCTTAAGTAAAGTTTATGAACTTCAAAAACATATAAATATGCATAATAGAAATGGGGGTGAAAACCTGCTTCCATTTCCAAAATCATTTGTCATCTTTTCTCTTTGATTAGATGGAATCTGTTTCGAACCAGACTCCTGTTTTACCGTCAATGTTACAATCTCATTTGCCTAGGGGAATAGATCCTGTTACCGGGCATTCCTTCATGTCATAGTTGAATCCCAAAAGATTTTAACTTTGTAGGTGGTATTTAAGTACCATTTATCTTATAAAATATTTATCACATGGCTTCTTCAATAGATACTTTTCATGAGTATTTAAAACATGAAATATATAGCTTCTGCAATAGGACTTCAAATACTTGTAATAATCAAATTTAGAATATTTAAAGAGATTTGCATTTTGCCCCGACATGCTAAACATTCCCAAGAAAAGAACTGAATATAAAAACATTTAACAAGCATGTCGTAACGGAATAATTTAAAGCAAGAATTGTATGAAAACTGAATTTGATATTCAAATGCTTCACATAACTTGAACTTAAAACTTCTTCAAATATATGGAGTTAAATCTCCACTTCAAACACAGGGTTACTCACCTTATACTTTTTCAAGCTGGCTCTATTGTGCTGCTTTCCCTTTTCCTTTACCTCTTTTCAACCTAAAATAGTTTAGGAGAATCTCATAAACTTCGTATACATTCAAGTCAACTTGTGGTTTAAATCTATCCTTTGACTATGTAGGCCTAACTAATTATAATTATATCACATACTTTAACGGCAAATAAACATTACCTCCAAAGCCATTCCCTCAAGGTTTCAGTGTTTTCTTGTTCCTTAATTTTTGCTTCAGTAAGTAGTGCCTTCGTTGGGGTTTTGTATATGAATGGCCTAACCGAAACGATTTCGGTTGACTTGGCAATCTTTATTTTTCTAGCAATCACTTTCTGTTGCCATAGTAAGTCTGCCATGAACTCTTGTTGCTTTCTATCGGCTGCCCTTTGAGCCTTGGTCATGATCGTAAATTCTTCCTGTTTCCTATCCATTATTGTCGACTTGTATTTTCGCCAAAAACACAATTTAGCGTGTTAGGGAAGTAAATTTCAAATTTTCAAAATTATACTCTTCTGGTAGTTCCATTAAATTTTATTTAAATTTAATTACTTCACATGTCGACGTGTCGTGTCCTTCCGTATTTCATTTTAACATACGTGCTTTAGTTTTGTACTTCGGTAGTGTTTTAATTTATAGCCACCTGACTGATGTTATTCATCAAATTTTATGTCTTTTTATTTAGACATCTCTTTTGGTTGAATAGACTTTACCATTGAGTCCAGAACGTCGAAGAAAGTCGGTTTAGGCTTTCTTAGAATTTAATTCGGACTTTTGTGTTAAAAGGGCAAAATAGGTCATTTACCTATTTACATGTCATAATTTTTCCGTAATTCGTCTCATAATTTGGACTCCACCATTTAGTTCGGAACATCATAGAAAGTCAATTTAGACTTTCGCAGGACTTTGTTTGAGTTTAGTAGCAGTAGGGGCAATTTGGTCATTTTTGACATTTTTAGCATGTCTTATTTTTCGGAGTCCCGTCTTGTGAAACGGACCCCATCAATGGATCTAGAATGCCCAAAATAGTCAAAATATACTATTCATTTATTTTATTTGGACTTCGTTTGGCCAAATTTTGACCTAGGGGCATTTTTGAAATATTTCTTATTTAAATATTATTAATTAAATATTTAATTTATTTCGGTCGGGCCTTAGTATAATTTTCCAGAAGTTCTAGGGGTCAAAATCAAATTTTCATAAGTTTCAGTCTGAACCAGTTGGTTCAGTTCAAATTTAAGTGAACCGGTCCGGTTTTCATTTGAACCAACCGGTTCAGTTGGTTTACACGTAATGCTGACGTCAGCCTTAATGTTTTAAAATTTTAAAACTAATGTGAAACGCCGTCGTTTCAATAATGCGGTGACCCTACTCTCGTCCCAACACGTGTCCAAGTCAACTCGGGTGACTCGATTCAAACAGTGAGTCGACTCATCGTCTTCGTTACTGTTTTCTTCACTGTTGCCCTAATTTTATGGGTTTATTTTTCTTCAATTTTGTGCGTTTTGGCTCCATAAATCCTTACTATTTTCAAACAGAAATGTTCCCATAACACTAACAATCATTTTGGCATTCGTTTAAGGGATTAAACAAGTTTAACGAGTTCGGGCAAAGGGTTGATAACCTAGACCTGCAACCCGTTGGCAAATCCTTGTTTGTTCACCATTTTTAATGGTGTTTGGTTTTGTGTAATCCTCATGGGATGGGGATTCAATCCCCATTCTCAAAAATAGGTTCAGAAGTCTAAAAACAAGATTTGGGTTTTTGGCCGAAACTTGTAACTCGGTTTTTAGGGTTCATCCTTTGAGTTTTAGGGTCGCGGTTTTTGGTTTTTAGCACGCTGGTAAGGTCTAGTTCAAGTCTTGATAAGCCAAATAGGGTTTGGTGATGACGGATTCAGACCTGCTGTAAGCAAGGTCTCCCATGGCTGTCTTGTGTACAGTTGTGCATTTTAGGTTGTTTTAAAGACCAAATTTCATGCCTTATTCACATACTAACATCCTAAACATCATACATGAAGAAATCAAAGCTTAAAACAATTTATACGTAGGAAAATTCTAGAGAGAGAAAATGTTGGGTTTTTGTTTTTTTCACATTTTTCCTTCGGTTTCTCTCCTCTTTTCCCTTTACTTTCCACCTCTGAGTATCCCAGAACTCCTTCAATCTCTCACTCTCTCTCAGTCTCTAAAAAAGTGGGCATGTGTATATACACTTACCTATATTTGTATATAGGTGCATGTATGATTATTTCCTGATTTCCTCACCAACTAGGTTTCCTCTTGCTTGTTGCAGCACCCATAACGAGTGCTTTTTCTACTCTACTGTTTTAGGCAGGCCATCAAGTGGCTGTGCATGAGTGTGTGTTTTTGTTTTGTATATTTATATATAGAATAGCTCACACATACTAATACACTTGGACACACACATACACCTCTCCACCGACACACACTCTTTCCCTCATCTGCACACACTTTAGTTATTTATATACTACATATATTTATATTTAATTATTCATGTATATACTTACACACACACACATATATATATATATATATACTTGGCCATATATATATATACACACACAATACACCTTTAATGTGTGTGTGTGTCACAATATTTTCTATCAATTAATTTCTTATATTTAATTAATTATATTATATTAAATTAATTAATTATTCTCTTAAGTGTAAATATCTTTACACTAATTTTTCAAGATCTCGTAATGCGTGCCTAAATCTCATACTATTCAATGACCGGTAGTTGATGTGAAAATCTACAATTAGTATGGAACTAACCAAAATAGGTTGGTGATTACAACGAAAGTGATGTACAGTCGTCCTTGATTTTTTAGGACTTCTACTAAAAGTCCACGTATCGGGGTTGAAACCGACCCCGTTACTTAAGGTCTCGATCACCAATTCATAACCCACTACTCGATGATCCCATATTTAGGTCGGGGTTTTACAGTATCCTAGGAAGGACACATGTTTATAACGAGCTTTTCAGGGTGTGGATTATAAGATGGTTATTAAATCTAGGTCAACCAGGCATGGAGGGTTTAGAGGCTACCGATCTCGAAATAAGAAAATAAAGTTCTATACGAAAACTATTATCTTCGAATATCTTCAAATCCCTGCTTTTATAACTTATAATCTTACTCAACTTAGGATATCTATGGCATATAAATAAACCCATAAGATACGCTTTCAATTTATGTTCAATTCTTCTCTTGAATTCTTGTTTTGATTTCGTTACTAACTTTATCATCAAAACAGGTACCACCGGAACTTTCTTGGTGACCCTCTAATATCAAGTTCTTGACAGGTAGTAAAGGACAGAAAACCTTTCAACCAGAAAAGAGTAAAATCAGTTTGGTGCTGTCTGTGAGAAACGATAATCGTTCTCTTTATTTTTCTTCAACAGAAAATGAATTGTCTTTTTCTTTAAAAAACCAATGGCTCCTAACCTTCGTCCTAAAAAGAACTCCTAAAACCCTTAGAATCAGCCTCCTGCTAGAAGAAGAAAGGGATAAACATCAGTCTATGTGCAACCACAACTTGATCTGATTTAACGGCAATCCAATCAAATGTAGGAATAATTCACAGTCATGTCACAGGCTCTGGCCTCATTGGCTTAGAACCAGCGGAACTATCATTTTTCTCCTACTAACGTTGTTCACGGAAGACCTCAGACTCCTGCCACCATCATGGGCGGAGGATCCCATAATGAGGAGTTGCTTAACATGTAGCCGTTACACCCCCATGTTACCGTCCATATAGGGACTGATCCCCAATCGTCAACAGCTGTAAGAAAAGGGATATCGGCATTCCATCCTACCGTCTATTACCATAGCAGAACGAGAATATCAATTCCAATAGTCTTTGGAGATAATCTAGTGCAGCAAGGACTTTAGCCTCTCGAGGTCCCTGATCCACCAGCCTTGGGAGAGCAGCACCCTTTTGTTGCTGCAAGACGAATTCCCCTCACGAATCCAGAGCCTAGAAACGAGGGACAAGACCAACAATGAGTACCCTTAGAGGGTAGAGGAGATAATAGACTTTCAGGATCAAACGATCTCAACCAAGGGGTTCTATGTCCCTCCAGAACAAGACGAGCTAAGTAAACTGCTCGGTAGGTTATCCACGCCGTTTACCTCTGCCATAATGACAGAGGAACGACCCAAGAAATATGTTGTTCCAAAATTCACTCTCTACGATGGGTTTGAGGACCCTAGAAACCATTTATCTCATTATCAGCACACAATGACTCTATACTAGGGCTACAGATACCTTCATGTGTCAAACTTTTATAACCATCCTAAAGGGTACTGCCCTTAAATGGTTTCACAATCTTCCTTAGAAACCATTCAGCAACTTTTATGAGCTCAATAGACTTTTTCTTGACTGCTTCCAAACAAGCAGAAAGTTGAGAAAATGGCTAGAATTCTTTCTAACTATAAAGCAAACAAAGGGAGAATCACTTCGGGAGTACATAGCTCGATTCAATATAGAACTCACGGAGACAATCGATTGCAGTTCGAGTTTCTTAGTAGCACCCTCACTTCAGGCCTTAGCCCTGGACGCTTTCAGGATTCCTTAACCAAGAATCCTCCTGTCGATATGACAACACTCATGGATAGAGCATGGAAGTATATTAATCTTGAAGATACAAAAGCCTCCTTCCGAAAAGTTAAGAATAAGCTCAAAATGATGAACAAGTTCAGAAGATGGATAATAGTGCCTACAAGAAGAGGACCAGGAGTCTCGACAAAAGAACAACACCTAGAACCAAGAACAATTTTAACTCTGGAAGGTACGAGACTTATACCCCGTTGAATGCTTCTCTTACCCATATACTCCAACAAATCCAGAGTCATGAAAACCTAAGGTGGCCAAAGCCACTATAAAGCCACCCCGACTCTAGGAATCAAAACAAGTATTGTGATTTCTATAAGGAGCAGAGGCACATGATTGAGAAGTGCAATGCACTAAATTAGGAAATAGAGCATCTCATCAAAATAGGTCATAAGAGAGTTCATCCGCTAGGATGGGAGGCAGAACCCCCGTGACGAAAGACCCCCTCAAAGGAGGCCTGAACAAAGGCCTGAACAAAAGGAAGTTTGGAATGATCAACAAGAGCAAAATAATCAAGTCATTTTCATGCTCTACATTAAAAATACGATGATAGGGATGTTTAACTATACCAAGAAGAGATATGCTTGAGAGGTAAGAGTAGAGCCCCACATCATCCAAATCTCAGCCATTGAGAAAAAGATGAAGTCAGAGCCCTAGATCTAGTTCTCTAAACTGGACCTTATTGCGATACACTGTCCCCACAACGATACTTTTGTCATCTCACTCAAAATTGCCAATTTTGATATAAGAAGGATCATCGTAGACACTGGAAGCTTTACCAACGTGCTATTTTACTAACCCTTCAAACACATGAAGCTCGACTCAAATAATATCAAAGCCACCACTGCTTCATGGAAGGATTTAATGGGAACCTTAGCTTCCTAATGGGCAGAATTGACCTACCTACCACGGTAAGAGAGGAAGATGACCAAAAGACCCTAATCTTTGAATACATGATCCTGGACGCTAAATCTCCCTATAATGTCATCATCGGGAAACCCTGGATCCACCAGATGGGGTCAGTTACTTCAACCCTCAATCAGTGCCTAAAATACATCCATAAAAACAATTTTCTCACTATCAAAGGCTATCAGCCCACTGCCTAGGAATGTCATGCCCTCACACTTAAAGAAAGACAGTCTAAATAACAATTGCAGTACCCTTATGAAAAGGCGAATCCCTCATCCCTAAAGCTTCATGAGGCCGAAGAATGTCCTTCCGAGATTAACGAGCCACTGAATTCGAGAGGAAGGGACAATGTGGTTAAACCGATGGAGGAGCCCATTGAAGTACTCGTCAACACTAAAGAAGATGGAAAATACTTACATATTGGCTCAACTCTGTCTCCTTTCGAGCAATAGGAGATTGCTAAATTCTTAAAATCTAACCTTTCGGTATTTTCTTGGGAGACTAGAGATATTGAGGGGATTGATCCTGACTTCATCTCTCATAAGCTGATGACGGATCCAGACCTTCCTCTAATAAGACAAAATATGAGGACACTTGCGCTAGAGGCTGCTTGATGCTAAAATGATAAGAGAGGTGTTCTACCCTGAATGGCTTGCCAATACAATTCTTACAAAGAAGAAGAATGGCAAATGGAGAGTTTGTGTCGACTATACCAACCTTAACAAAGCTTATCCTAAAGATAGCTTTCCTCTTCTCAGAATCGATCAACTCATTGATGCCACGACAGGTCACGAACTCATGAATTTTATGGATGCTTACTCTAGGTACAATCAAATTCAAATTTATCCTTTAGACTACGAGAAAATGGATTTCATATTAGAGCAAGGTTTTTATTGTTATAGAGTGATGTCGTTTAGTTTGAAGAATGCTAGAGCCACATATTAGAGGCTTACGAATAGAATGTTTAGCCTCTAGATTAGGGATTCAATGGAAGTCTATATTGATGATATGCTCATCAAAAGTGTTTAAATGGGTGATCACATCCAACACTTAATGTAATACCCCAACCCAAATATCGGGTAATGTGACACGCTTTACGGGGTAACGAGCCGTAATTAAAAATTAACTACGAATAAACCAAGGGTCGAAGGGTACCAAATTTAGTTATGTATCTATATGCATTATATTATGTGTATAGTATATATACATATGATTATGATATGTATATTATAATAAGTAAATACACACACTAAGTGTGTGTTTGGTATATACAATTTGAAGTATATATATATATATATGTGTGTATATACACATGGAAACAAATATATATATATATATATATGTATATAAAAATACATGTAGATATATATGTGTGTGCAAAATGGTGTATTGGTGTGTGTTAGTGTCGGCTGTGTGTGTGTGTTCAAGTGTGTGTGGTTAAATTATATGTATATAATATATAAAATATCAACAAAAATTTAATAAAAAGATGAAAAATTGAAAAGTAAAATTAAATGGGATTGGAAAGGAATTGATGAGAGGTGAGGGTTGGAGGCTCATGAGGTCATAGAGAGAGAGAGAGAGAGGGGGTGGTGGAATGGCTATAAGAGTAGGTGCATGCACTGCATGTTTGCTCCTTAAGAAAGAAATCAAAAGAAAAGGAACCAAGAAGAGGGAAGAAATAATTCAGAAGGAAAGAGGAGAACGAAATCGAGAGAAAAAGGTGAGAGAATATATAAACCGTATTTTCTCTCTCTAAAATATTTTGCATGTATATAAGTAGTTTAAGCTTTGTTATGCATATTTGATGTTTAGAATATGTTTAAACTAAAACAAGCATGAAATTTGACCAAGAAAATAGTCTAAAACATCAAACCCAGAAAGAGCAGCCATGAATGGACCTTGCTTGAAGCAGGTCTAAAGCCATGCGAGCCAAACCATGTTTGGTGTATTGAGACCCCGACTAGACCCCAAGAGGTGATAAAAACCCTAGTACACGATCAAGAAGACCAAGTAAAGGCCTTAAAAATTAGTGTTGCAGGTTTCAGGTTTAAAACCCAACCTCCCAACCCCACGTTTAAACTAACCTTAAGGAATGAAAAATGAACCACCATGATCAGGGGATCAAAATAAGCCAAACCCTATGAACTTTCAAGGAGGAATGGCCATATACTAGCCAAGAAACCGTAGGAGATATAAGTTTTGAAACCAATTGTTGAGCTTTATTTAAGCTCTCAAATGAATGCCAAAATGATCCATATTGTCTCAGGGATAATTAGAAGTAAAAACAAAAAGGTTTGATTGAGTCAAACTTCACGAAATTGAAAGAAATGAAGTTTGGGATTTAGGGCTACAGTGGTTGGCTTGATGAAGAAGAAGATGAGTCAACTCGCCAACTCGATTCGAGTTAAGCGTGTTGACTCGGACACGTGTTATAAAGGGGGAAGGGCCACCACATAAATAGAATGACATCGTTTTGGCTTAAGGGTTTTAAAACCCTAATCCAACCTGTTTGGTTGCGGGTTTATGGCCCAATTTAATAAAACTGTATGCGGACAGGGATAGCCTATTCCAATTTAGAGGCTTTGTCCGCCATATGGTTTCAAAAATAAGGGAAAAATAAAAGGGGGCTGCAGCCCCCTGGATTCAAACGGCAGACCTCACGTAAACCCACAACCCTAAACACTCCCCAAATCCACGTGGATAGGATAATCTCGTGGGATTTTTATCCCACAAATATATATATATATATATATAATATATATAAATTATGTTAAATAAAATAAAATAAAATAATTAATTAATTAAATTAAATAATGACAAAATGGTCCAGTGTCCAAATGGGCAAGTTATTAGTGTATTCTTACTATTTTGGACCTTCTGAGACCAATGGTGAGGTCCGTTTTGTGAGACGGGACCACAAAAAATAAAGACACGTAAAGGGGTAAAATTACCATTTTGCCCCTAGTACCCCTAAAGCCAAATTGAAACCAAAGAGGGTCTAAATTGACTTTCTTCGACGTTCCGGACTCAATGGTAGAGTCTATTTGACCAAAAGGAGTCCCTAAAATAAAGAGACATAAAATTTGATGAATAGCATAAGACAAATGACTGTAAATTAGAACGTTTCCCTATGTACTGAACTAAGTAGTAAGGTTCGTGTTTTAAAATAAAATATGGAAAGACACGACACATAAACATGTGAAGTAAATAAATCAAACTTAAAATTAATGAAGCTACCAGAAGAGTATAGTTAAAAATTAAATTAATTCCTAACACGTTAAATTGTGTTTTAGGTTAAAGTACAAGTAAATTTTAATGGATAAAACGCAACAAGACTTCATGGACGGACTCTTATGGCAACAAAAGGTAATCAACCGAAAAATACGGATAGCAAAGACATGCCAAATCATCTCTATCATGCCGTTCATATACAAAGTCCCTATAGTTCCAATGGGGTGACTCATGAAAGAAGCTGCAACAATGAGACTTGTTGAGGAAAAATTAAAAGAAGAAAAATAGGAAGAAGAACGAGAAAATATGGAGACGCTAAATGACATGCGTCGCAGGTAATGTCTATTATAAATAAGTATATATGTATAAGTAAATAGACATGGGATTCAACAATAAAGCAAATTGAGATAGTTCAATTCTTAAGGATAAACCTATTATAAAAAGTAAGCGTACACAGTCTAAGAATAAGAAAGATCACAAGTTGATTAAGTACATGTGAAATTTATAAAATTTTCATAAATTGTTTTAGGTTAAGAAAAAGCAAGGGGAAGGCACCTCAATAGAGCCGACCCAGACACATAAGGTGAGTAACCCTACATTTGAAGTGGAGATTTAAACTCCATGAATTTGAAGAAGTTTTAAGTTCAAAAGATATGAAGTATTTTGAAATCCCAAATTCAGTGTTTACATGATTTCAGTTTTAAACTATTTCTATTCTTATAAACCCTATAATGACATGTTCGGTGAATGATTTCTTCTACAATGTTCTTAAAATATATTTTAGCATGTCTAAGTTAAAATACCAAAATCTTGTAAAGTGTTTTGAATTTGCATATTCCAAGTATTTGAAGATTCTATCATGAAATCATGAACATTATGTTTTAAATGCTCATAAAAGCATCTATGTGAAAAAGTCATGTGATAAGTGTATTTAAATGCAAGAAAAGTTGTGCATAAACACCACGGATTTTGTTAAGTTTTCTTCAGAACTCAACCACAATATGAATAAATGCCCGGTAGTAGGATCTAATCCCTCAAGCATGAGATATCTCCACGTAAAGTAAAATGGGAGTCTGGTTCGAAAACAGATTCCACTAATGAAAGTGATAAGACGTTATGTTGGAAATGGAAGCAGGTTTTACCCTCATTTTCATTATGCATACTTATATGTTTTGAAGTACATAAGTGTAAGTTTAGCTTGGATACTTTAAATGTTTCAAAGCTATCTGTTTTAAGGAATGCATTTATTCTATGTTCAAAGTATACGAGCAATTGGTAGCGATTGTTTTATAAACTCTCATGTGCTAAACCACTGCCAATTGAAACCCCATGACAAATACTGGAATTACTCACAAGCTTAGATTAGCTTATCGGATTTTTATCTGATCCCCCCTTTTAGGTGACTGAAGGCAGCACCAATTTTGAAGATGATAAGTCGGGTTGTTTTTGGAAGGATTGTTAAGCAGTTTCTTTGTGAAACACTATGACCTTTTAGTAGTAAACTTTGTAATAGAAGATAGTACTCAGTTATGTATTAAGCCCCACGGGGTAACCGAATATGTTTTATTTATAAAGTCTTTAATTTTTATTATGCTCTGAATGTATAATCATGTGTTTCAATGCGAAGAGTGGCAGTACCGAACGGATGTGCGAAATATTAAAATAAGAAAAAGAAAAGAAAAAGTTTTTCACGCTTTCGTAAATCATGAGTCGCACCACCATCCGATACCACAACTTATGTGTGTGAGCCTCGCCCTAAGGCTCCTGGGCCTGAAGGCGGCGGTGGCGATGCGAGATCCGCACAGGGTGGGCTTCGGGTTGTGACACTTAACCTAGACATTCGACATCCTAAAGAAACATAGAATGAAACTTAACCCATCAAAATGTACCTTTGAGATCATAGAAGAAAAATTTTTGGGTTTCCTAAAGAGGAATTGAGGTAGACCCCACACAGATCAAGGCTCTGATTGAACTAGGATCCCCTAAAACTAAGAAAGACATTCAGGGGTTAAATGGAAGGATAACAGTACTAAATAGGTTCATCTCTAAATCTACGAATCGGTGCCTCTCATTCTTTAAAGCCTTGAGGGGGAGTAAGCCCTAGAGTGAACCTCTGAATGTGAAAAGGCCTTCCAAAAAATCAAGCAGTACTTAGCGTCCCCCAATCTCCTTTCAAAACTAGTGCTAAGGAAAAAACTACTCCTGTACTTGGCTATGTCAGAAAGTGCCGTCAGCTCTGCGTTGATTAGGGAAGATAAAGAAGTTCAGAGGCCTATTTTTTATGGCAGTAAAGCACTTCTCGACACCGAAACAAGGTACTTTGAAATTGAAAAACTGGCTTTAGCCATAGTAATATTTGCTCAAAAGCTCAGACCATACTTTCAAGCCCATCCTATCATAACCCCTACATCATATCCTTTAAAATCAGATATGCACAAACATGAAGTTTCGGGACGATTGGTCAAATGGTCAATAGAACACGAAGAATTTGACATATCTTATGTTCCACAGACTGCTATCAAAGCTCAAATATTAGTAGATTTCATAGCTGAGTTCATCGAAATGTAGCACTCGAATGCTCAAACTACTGTAGACACTTTAGGATGGCTACTTTACACTAATGGTTCATCTACAAACAAGGGCTCTTGTAATACCCTGACCCAAATTGTAACAGAGCGAACAAGGTAAACCCAAGCCGATAGGGCTTTATGTCATGATATCGAAAGGATGGACAGTTGTGAAATTTAAATAGTTTCGAAGGTACGGATAATGCACGGGTGATCCCGAGCAAGTCATGAACGGATACCGGAATAAAAATGAAAATTTAAAATAAATAAAATGAAATAAATTAAAATAAACTGAAATAAAAAAAAATAAATTTAAACAAGGAAATAAAAAATAATAATAATAAAATAAAGATCTATTATTATATGTATATATAACTGTATCTATATGCATGTAGCAAATATATATAGCAGGCTGTATAACTATACATATATTAACCGTATGTGTGCATGGATAGGTACGTATAAAACATGATAAGGATCAGGAGGATTTGATTTTAAAAACCAATGTAGTAGATAAGGATTTGGAACCAAAAAAAAAAACAAAGAACCGTGAGGCGCTGAAGAGGCGGGGGCAAATTGCTATATGTATACCTATGCGTGAGTTGATAGGAAGCTAGGAAAAGAGGAGTAAATTAGATTAGGATTGAGGCGTGGAGGGTCAGAAGAGGAAACTAGGGGGGGAAGAAAGGGGAAAAAAAAGGGATACGCGGCTTGGGAAAAATCAAGGAAAGGTATGAATTTTATTTTCTGTCTTTTTAAATTTCAAGCATGGACTATAGATTGGAACATAGGGTCCGTATAAGCATTGAATGATGATCAGTTTACAAAAAAAAAATGGAAGAAAAAGAGTTAGGAATGAAGGAGAAATCTACACTTGCAGGTTTTGGTGTTTGAGTTGGTTTGGGTAAGTTGTGCATTAAAACTTGATTATAACTATGAGGAATTTATCCTCTTAAGTGCAGGAAGACAATAGGAATTTATTTGGGTCAAAACCGTAGAGGAAATGATAGGAAATAGGGAGGGAAGCTGCTGGCCGGAGCTGGCCAAAAAATTGGTTTTTTCTTGTTTCGGGGAGATCTGACGCTCCAATCCTTGAACCAAGGGTAGATTTGAGTTACCCATGACCTATAGGTTCTAATCCCATTGAATAACACAAGAAAATCCATCGACAGTGAGTCGTCATCGACGGAAGAGAGCACCGGAGCCGCTAGGAAGAAGAACACGCTTGGCTCTGTTTTGGTTTGGGCCAAAGTAGGTCGGGTCAAACCCAACCCACCCATTCAGTAGGCTACCCAACACTGTTATGTTATGGTTGTGTTTTTAAATTAGAGTTTGGGGGTGTTTGGTTGTGAAGGAGAAGCTGTCCATTGTTTGGCTTACAATTGTAAAGGAAATGAAAAAAAATTGTACAGGGGCAGCGACTTGAACCCGTGACCAAAGGGGAAGGGTGGGAAGAATGGACCATTGTGCCACTGAGGCACATGTGGTCTATTTTGCTTCAATTAATATATATATTTGTTACAATTAATTAAATTAAATAATTAATTAAATTAGTAATTATTTAATTAATTCTTAATATACAAATGAGTCAAATAAATAGTGTAAATTTACTGTTTTAGACCTTCTAGATTCAATGTTGTGGTCCGTTTTTTGAGATGAAGTCCCAAAAAATAAAAATACCCATAGAAATGCCAGAATGACTAAAATGCCCCTAAGTCAAATGTGAGTCAAACGGACTCCGATTGAGTTAAGTAAATAGTGGATTTTTTTTTTATTTCAAACCTTCTGAGCTCAACGGTGAAGTTCAAATTATGAAAGCAAAACCCAAAAAATAGAGACACATAAATGACCATTTTTCCCTTGGGTAAATTAGTTCAAATTAGAAATCGTAAAAGCCTAAATTAGTAAAAGAGATATTCATGATAAGGAGGTATAAATTCAATAAATGATATTAAAACTAAAACGTGTTTACTGATATATAGGAGACTCGAAAGGAAAAGGAAAGGACATGGAATACTAAGATGCATTGATAAGGTAAGTGATTTCTATTTTTTATACGTGGTTTCCAAGCCACATCATTTCTATTACTGCCAAAACTTTGTACTCATGCATGTAACCGCCATTGTTATCCCACCATTGATATTGTCCTATCTGGTGGTTGCCTATTGGCTGTTACCTCATTATTGCTATGTTGTACTGTGCTTTGAAAGACTTATTGATTGACGTTTTCTGCATGTCATTCATACCTTATGCACTTCTCATAGAGTCATGATAGAATCTTGATTTATAATTGTATACCGGATTTGTGCTCAGTCACAATATCCATCTGATTGCTTCCTGAGTTGGCAGGACCTACGAGTCGAGACTATGAATAGACATATGGTGAGAGGGGTGTTTTATCGATTGACAGGACCTATGGCTCGAGACTGTAAATGGACATATGGTGAAGGGGGTGTTTTTACTCATTGAGGTTTAAAGGGGGATATGCCGGCCCCCAAAAGACCTAGGGTATGCCAACCAGAGTAAATACATCACTTAGGTTTGATTGAAATGTTGACTGTTCACTCATTAATTGTACTTGTCTGTGACCGAGTTATCATTGAGTTTTCCTATATCTATGCTACACTGTTGCTCATAATTGTTATTATGTTTTATTCTTCATTGGCCATTGTGGCATTTTACTGTTAACTGCAACCATTGTCATGACTGGCTAGCATGTTACCTTTGAATTCATATTTTCCTATGTAATCCCTAACCTGTATTTGAGATAGGCTTTTACTTACTGAGCTTTTTTAGCTCACTCCATTCATTATATTTTTCAGGTAAGAATGCTACAGGACCATAGTAAGAGGGCAGGAACGTAAGGAGGCAATTGAGGAGCACAATAGAATGATATAGTCTCTCCCATGTACTCACCACCTAAAGTGGGTTATGTTTAGTTTATTGTCAGATTTACTTCCAGTCTTTGAACAATGTTTGTAATAAGGCTTCCGCACTTTAATGTTATGGTTACATTATTTACTATTATCATTGGTAAAAGAATGAAAAAATAGGGACGGCCATTGGGTCGGCCCCGCGACACGAGATTGCCATAAGGTGGGTTTTAGGTCATGACAGCTTGGTATTAGAGCAAAGTCTTAGGTTCTAGTGAGCCATGGGAGACAGGATTATGTCATGGGAGACATGATTAGAGTACTAAGACTGTTGAGTCTAAGAAGTCAATATAGAAGTACCCTATGATAGATTTCCACGCTATGTTAGACTCTTACGTTAGTGCTAACCACAATGATTTAAATTGATTTGATTTTTTTACACCATGTTAGACTGTATATGAATGTTAACTACTCTAGTTAAACTCGACTTAATTCACTTAGACTCGATAGACTATGTTAACTCGGTTAGACTGTGAATGATTAGACCCTTGTGAGAATGCTAACCTTTCATCTTTTACAGCAAGATGGTTAGTAGCTGATATACTATAATTGTGATAGACTAATTAGACCGGCTTGAGCACCTTATGAACAGAGTCTTAAAGGCTCTACCCAAAGCTAAATCCCAGCGATCAACTACTTACTCTGTAGAAGTGACATGGGTTGTAAGGGTCATTGAACAGAGGGGACAAGGATTTGCAAAAGGAACGAAAACTTATAAGCCAAATCATAATCAGGGCAAGGGGCAGGGACTCTCATCTTCCAAGCCCAAAGCCAGATCTTGAAACACAAGGCTTATACAGAAAAGAGCCAACTATAAAAAGGACACACTTAAATGCCTCACCTACCAAAAAGCCCACCGAGAGCAATGCCTTAAGAATTCCAATGTCTGCTACTATTGCGGCCATACTGGACACTTTACAAGGAACTGTCCTCTGAACAAATCTATAACCTCTACCATACCTACCATATCAACCCTAGTGATACTAGGAGATGATCAGACTACTGCACCAGCAAACACAAGTATCCTTCTAGTTTATTTACGACCTATGCATATATTGTTGATATTAGGCTAGTATCTTCCTCATTACTATTAGAGATAAAGTTAGAAACAGAACCCCTTGATTTCATGTTAACTATTTCAATATCCTCGAGAGCTTTATTGTTAATACATACAGACCGATATTGTGGAATATTATGGATAAATAAACGAGGTTTGAATGAGAGATAGTGTCACGACCTAAAATTCACCCCATGCAGATCCCGAATTGCGACCGCCACCCTTCAGCCCGAAGGCCTTAGAGCAAGGCTTCACGTGAGCAACGACGCCGAATGGTTGTGCGATAGGGCCAGAACTGGCAAATTGTGAAAGCGTGAAAAACTTTTTCTTTTCGCACGCTTGCTCGGTACCGTCGCTTCTTCTTCTTCGTCAGAGCGGTAAACAAATAATATACATTCAGAGCATACTAAGAATTTAAAGATATATATATATATATATATTACATATCTGTTGCCTCTCGGGCTTATATACATAATCGTCCAAAAATTTCTATAACAAAATTAACCAACTATGGGTCCTGATATTCCAAAATTCCTTGACCATAGTGGAGCTGCTAATCGCCAGTCCCTAAATTGGGCAAGGTTCCCATTTTTCATCATCACCTGAAAAATGTTAGGGAATGGGGTGAGCTTCGAAAAGCCCAATGAGTAATTCCAGTACTTTGTCATTGGTTTCAACTGGTAATGGGTTAGTTATAAAAGAAGGTTCATATAAACATACACTACCAATTGTACATATACTTTAGATACAAAAAATAGAATTCTTTAAAAAGATAGCATGAAGCATACAAGGCATTCAAGTTAGGCACGTACTTCAATAATCGCAGAATACAAGAATCCTTCAAATCACAGAGCATGATGCATTTTTAAAGCATTCAATAAAGCATTTAATATGCAATAGAATTTATAAACATGTGCGGAGTGGCCATTTGAAGACCAAGGAAATAATTTGAGATCCTTTCCATGAAAATAGGAGGATGCAATTTCTTCTTCTTCAAAACTTCAAAGGGTTATATAAAAACCCGTTTCAGATAATGGAGTTTTAACTTGCTACCATTTTTGAAAACCTTTTCATCTTTTCACTTTTTAACTCAAGGATCTGTTTCGAACCAGACCCTAATTTTACTTCTGAGAGATCTCAAGCCTGGGGGATCAGATCCTGCTACCGGGCATTCTTTTAAATTGAGAACCCGAAGGGAGCTCAATAATTTGCGATGCTTATGCATCATTATCTTGCAAAAATATGACTTCTTCATGAAATGCTTTTTATGAACATTTAGAAAACATGACTTCTTCATTGGATGCTTTTCAAAGAGCATCGAATTATGGCTTCTTCAAATAAATGCTTTCCATGAGCATTGAAAACGTGATTTCTTTAAATATAAGCTTTTCATGAGCGTTTGAAATATGATTTTCAAATAGATGCTTCTCATGAGTATAAAAATATGGCTTCGATAAAAAAAGGTGAGTTTTCATAAGTATTTAAAGCATGGACAGTTTAACAGAGTTTCTTAAATACTTGGAGGACCATACTTGAAACAGTTAACACATGAGCTTCAGGAATTTAAATCACGACGGACAGGGATTTATTAAAGCATAGATGGAATAAAAGCATTTATTTTCGGAGGCATCTAATAAAATTTGACATTTACATGGAGATGCAGAAAATAAACGTATCAACTGTCAGCAATATCAAGAAGTGAATTTTGCATGCCATGTTAGAATTTATAAACAAAACGATAGAACATTGAAATATAAAGCATATAAAAACGAGAATTTAGAATTTAAAATACGGCAGATATTTTCATAAAAACACTTCAGAATACATGAACTTCAAATCACTTCAGAATTCATGGAGATTAAAACCTCCACTTCAAAGTACTGGATTATTCACCTTGTTCTCTTGAGTCAACACTACTGGTGGGATTCCCCTTTCCCTTTTATTCCTAAAATCAAATTTATCAAGACTTCAATTAATTCCTCCTTTACTTCAAATTATCTCTAAATTGATGCTCTTTAATTAATCTTAGACCCGGCGTATCCTAATTTCCTAGGATTGGTCTTACCGGTCTACTTGTGGTGACTTGATAAATTTTTATTTTCACGTGACTTATTTTTCAGTACCTATTTTGGTATTTTGGACCTCACCGTTGGATTCGGAATGTCGAAGAAAGTTAATTTAAACCTTCTCGAATTTTTATTTGGCTTCGGGTACTTCAGGGGTATTTTGGTCATTTTATGTTTTGCGAAATTCTGACCCTGATTCGTCATTTAATCACGTGTATGGTTTTACTAGTATCTGGGCTTCTATTGGTATCAATTTCGTTCGAAAGGAACTTCATTTGGGTTTCGTATAGCATTAGGGGCATTTTGGTAATTTCACATTTTCACGCGTCACGTTTTTTGGCACTCCGTTTGCTAGTACGGACTCCACCGTTCAGTCCAGAGTGCCCAACATAATTAAAATGGACTATCTTTTATTTTTATTTGGCCTTAGGTGTCATTAGGGGCAGTACAGTCATTTACTATTTGTGTGTCTTTATTTTTTGGGACTTAATTTCTCAAATCGGACTCTTCCGTTGAGTCCGGAATGCCAGAAATAGTAAAAAAATACTATTTATTTATTTAATTTGGACTTCGTTTGATTTATTTATGACCTAGGGCTAAATTTTTCATTTTACTTAATTAATAAAATAATTAAATAATTTATTTTGTTATTTATTTATTTTCCAGGGGCTTACATATAATAATTTTTCAGAAGCTGGGCCAGAATATAGTTATTTAAAACTGTCGGGGTCAAACTGTAATTCTTAGAATTTCTTGGGGTTAAAAATGTAATTTTAAAGAATATTTAAAATAAACCGGAGGGTTTATTTTACATTTAAGTGAACCGGACAAGGGTTTCACTGGACCAACTGGTTCGGCCGGTCCAAGGTGTAATGCTGACGTCATGATGATGTCAGCCCTAAAATTTAAAATCATTTAAATAAAAACGTCGTAGTTCCAGTTTAATGGTTTTAACCATTTCTCGGTTGGGTCGGGGCCCGACCCGAAACCCGGTCCACAACCCGACCTGAAACCCGATCCACGACCCAACCCTTCCCTGTTCATCTTGCCCATGTTAGGGTTACTGTAGCCCTAGTTGCAGAAATTTTTGCTTTTCAATTTCATGGTGTTTTGGCCCTCTAATTCCTCTACTTTCCACCCCAAACGGTTTCTGGAAGTCCAAGGATTTGTTTGACATTCATTCGAGACATTAGATCGAGCTCAAAGGGTTCGGTCCAAGGGGAATAACCGAACCTGCAACTGGTCTACGAATGCTCGTTTTTGGCCCAAAGTTCATGGAATTTGTTTTGTTACGACCTACTGATCGTGGGGTTTTATCCCTCATTTCCAAAAGCAAGTTTAGTCGTGGTTTTGGTGAGGTTGGGTTTTCAACCCAAACCTATAACTTGCGATTTGATGGTCGATTCTAGGTCCTTGGGGTCGCGGATTTGTGTTTTTGAGATGCTCCTACAATCTAGTTTAAGACTTGATCAACCAAACCTAGTTTGGTCTCGGTGGTCTCAGACCTGCATTGTTGAAGGTCCAACAATGGCGAGTCTTCATGGTTTAGGGTTTGTCCAAGGTCTAAAATTCATGCCTTATCCAGTTAACTATCCATAAATGCCATGCATGCATTTAAAAAAGGCCTAAACAGTTTGTAAAAATGAGAATTTCTAGAGATAGAAAATGAGTGGTTTTGTGTTTTATACCTCCAAATAGTGCTCTCTTCCTTCTTCTTAGCTCAAATTGGTTTGGATTTAGTCTCCTTCAGTTCAGGCAGCCATGCAGGGAGCCCTCACCCTTTTCCTCCTTCTTCACCCTTCTTCTTCACTCTCTCTCTCTAACTCTCTTCCTCTCTCTCTGGCTGACTACACTCACATCACAAATCTGATTTTTTTGAATCACCACACAACACACGTATCACACATATAAATATACATCATATTTTATTTACTTTTATTTTAAAAATAATTCTTTTTGTTGCATGAAAGGGGATTGGGAAATTTTGGAGGTGGCTTTATTTTAAATATGTATATATACATATAAGTTGGACAAGCACAAAAGTGCTAGCAGCCCATTTGGTTAATTTTTAGGTGCTTAAGTGCTTGCCCATTTAGGTGAAGGGTTCAAAACCCCTTGGCCTCACTTTTTGGTCCATTTTTGCTATTTTCCCCTTTGTGCCTTGTTTGGCATTTAGTTTAATTGTTTTAAATTTTTGCATTATTTTCCACTTGTGATTTCAAATATAATATTTACTCTTTCATGTACCGATTTTATAAATCGTAGTCGTATTTTATTTTTCCCGGAGTTGACCTTGACTTTTAAGGTCTCGGAATTATTTGAAATCGCCATTTATTTCCCGTTTAAATTCCTTTTAAGGTCACAAATAAATAATTAGTGAATAAATTTTCATTTAATCGGGTCGGGGTGTTATAGATAGTCTGAAGGGAATTGAATGGATAATTACTGGAGGACCAAAAATATTAAAATTCTTAAGTAGGTCATAAGGACAATTACTAATTGAGCGAGATTGCTAGTATTGATCTAATGAAATGTGATGATTTTGGGAAAGAGGCTGACATATGATGAATGAATATTAGGAAGAAATCCATGAATCTTGTGATCTAGGATGAGGTGTCATACGATTGCAGTCAATGCTTTGTCATGTTAGATGAAGGTAAATGATAAATGGTTTTGAGTAACTGTTAGAGATCAATGTGATCTAAATGATCGTAAAGACTGAATTGGTAGTAAATCAATTAGAGAAACCCTAAAATTGAGATGATATATGATTCTGAGGTACTACGAGCAAACCATTATTTATGAATGATATACATAGAGCATATGAGGTACAGATCATAAGTACACGATTACTAACTGATTAGATACCCTTAAAGAAACTAAGAATCAGATGATTTAAATAGTTAAATGATTGGTGACTTTTGAAAGGCGATAGCTTGTTTAAATACTAAGGTTAATGGCCTTTGGGACAGACTATACTATAACTGACTTTGATGTTTCTTGGACGATCGAGATGATCAAATGAATAGTGACTTTTGGGAGAAAGTAGTATGCTTAAGGGCAAATGTTAAGGATTTTTGGGAAGAATCATACTAGTGTCGAGGTTGATGACTCTTAAGTTATTAAACTGTGAGTTGATCAATAAGTTAGGAGAAACTATTATTTGAACTAGGGCAACGATTAATGCTCTTTTGGAAGATATAAGGTGACATAGAATTGGGATTGTGAAATCTTAGAAATCGGTGGATTTAACAACAAAGATTTATGAGAGATGGTCTAAGGGAGACTTAATAAATAGTAACATGAGGAGTTTGAGACTCCAGATGAATTTATGACAGATCAGAAATGCAAGGATTCTTAAGTGAGTCATATAGGGTAAAGACAAATGGATCATTGAGAGGCAAATACGGATTGAATGAGACTATCAAGTGAACGTTATGAAATGTAAGGGTTCTAAAGGGAGATTGACACGTGATGAATGATCATTGGAAAAAAATTCAATGGATCTTGTTGGTCTGGGTGACAATATGACCTAATTGAGGGCGGTACTTTATTGGGTTAGCTGAATCTATTTCAAAAGATAAATGATTGATGACTCCGAATGACTTTTGAGGATCAACGTGATCTAACAATTAAAGAGATAGAAATTGTGGCATAGTGTCTAAAAAAACTGATAAGGACAACGACTCTGCTAAAGTGCTACATAATTCTTTAAGATACTACGAGAATAAGTAGGACTAAGGTAGAAAGTAAGCATAACGCAATCTGTGAAACTAAAGAAGTAAAGAAATTCCATGGTGGGAAAGACTTGATATAATCTTGATAACTTTGAATGTCCAATGTAACGATAAAATGATAGGATGGCTAATTGATGTTAACACTCTTGAAAGATGATATGAAGTCACAAAATGTACAAAGAATTCCCTATACTGTTGAATAAGTTCTTGAAAGAACAAATTTGAAAAAGTTGAATAACGACTAGGGAGAGAAATGTAACATACGATGAAAAATCGAATATGATGACGAGTATAAGAAATGAGACAGTTGAACAACCTTTCTGAGCAAAGGTAAGTAAAACCAAAATAATGGACACAAACTGTAGAGACTTGAAAAAAAAAATATATATATATATATATATATTTAAACCGGTTAACCAAGTGCCAGGATAAATCCATGGGATTGATATGAATCATAAATTATAAGAATATAATATGGGACCCGAATGAGAACCAATAGCGGTAAATAAATAATTAAATTAAGTCCCGACTTTATGGCAGTTTTTATCGGCATAAGATAATTTAATATTTGTGAAATAAAAATATTAAAAAAAGATATATACATATATATATATATGTCCGTGAAATTTCTAAAGGAAATTATTGAAACAAAAAAAGAATATATATATATATATATAAGTGTGTGGTTGTAAAAAGGGTGCAGCAAAAGAAAAGGAAAGAAAGGTGAATAAAGGAGGGGCGGTGCAGGTCGTGTAAAAATAGAGGAAAAGGAGAAAAAAAAGAAAAGAAAAAGAAGAGAGAGAGTCGGTGGGAACCGAGAGAGAGAGAGAGAGAGAGTACGAGAGGGGAGCTCTCAATTCGGACCATGGGGGGCTGCTCCAGCAGCGTGTTCGGAAAAGTGGGGCGACGCAAGCGAGGGATTGAAGTCCCCTATTTTAATTGAAGACAGATGGGTTTTGGCTCGGTTGTATTGACATGGATGGAGTTGATTGGGTTTGTGGAGTAAGACAACAATAGCGGTGCGGCAGTTTGATCAGGTTCCATCCCAAAGTTTGCTGCACGGGATGATGATTGTTGGATGGATTTTTGCTTTGAACGGATCCATGTTGGCTTCAAGTTGTTGCACCGATGATGGCTGTAGTAGAGATAATGACCGAGATTCAAAACTCTGTCAAGAATTGGGATTGTTGGTCAATTTCTGTGGCTGGTGTTATGGGTTGCTGCTACGGTTTTGTCATTTTGGGTTTGATGATTGATGATCCATTTAAATTGGGGAGAAAAAGAGTGATGGTGCGGCAAGTGGTATGTATGTATCTGTGTATATATCTATATATATATATATATATTTATCTATGTCTGTGGATGTCTGTTGGATTGGCTTAGATTGGATTGAGGTGTGATTGGTGTTGTGAAATTGGTGTAGTTGTTGGAGGCTATGGGTTTTGAATTTGCTTGTAGCAATTAGAACCACTGATTTGGTAGAGCTTGTATTGTAATTTGATGAGAGAAAATTGGGATTTGTTAATTAGTTTCCATGGTCGGTGTATGTGCTCAAGCAGGTACGAAAAATTTAGTCTTGAGGGAACATGGGTTGGTCCGAATGTTGCAAGAGCTGCTACGACAGTTGAGGACTTACCTTGATGGAGGAGTTATACAATTTGATCAGATTGTTCCAGGATAGTTGACTACAGTAACTGGAGTTCCCAATTTAGGAAATAACGAGTGGACCGATACCCTCTTATGTAATCTTAATGAAAGTATTAGATGGAAATTTGTATTTTGTTCCATGGAGAACGAGGATAGGGAGTATACGTGGGAATTCTCAGTTAATTGTCGCTTCGATATACAGTAGCAGTAACATCTTCAGTGGCTGTTTTAGGAGTATATTAGCTTTAGTTAGATGCTGCTATGAGGAATATGTGGTGGAGCCAAGGTGGGTGGCTTGATTGACTTGCGAATTACAGAACGAATAGAAGATGAGATTGAGAGATTGATAGAAGCAGCGAGGTAGAGGAAGAAGGTCGATGAGAATATTGGGAGCAATTTGCTGCTCGAATGGTGATCTTTGGGATGGATTTTGCTTCAAGGGTTGGTCAGCGACAGAGTTGGCTTTGAAAGCCAAGCAGCAATAGCGTCCTAGCAGCAGGCCAATTTCTGAAGTTTATTTAGAGAATTTAGAAGATAAACTTCTGGATTTTGTTTCATTGAAGGCTTTTGAGTTTCTTGTTGAGTAGGTACAAGTTTGATGTGTTGTTTGTTGATCATTTGTCAGTGCCGGTTATATCTAAGATAGGCATAGTTGAAATGCAATTTGCAAGTAATTGTAAATTGCCATTGGGGGACTCGGGTGAGGAGCAATTTGAGGAAGGGAAAGTTCTTCAATATCTGATAGATGGGATTTGTATGATTTGAGTTCTATTAAGGGGCCACTGCCATAGAGAGAAACCCTTTGATCAAAGATGTTGATTCAACAGAAGCTTGGGGACATCTTTGTTGACTTGACTGCATAGTGGACACAGCATCCTAGGGTTGAGACACGCCCTAGTCAGGTATGGTACTTTACTAAGTAAGGAATAGGATTAAATTAGGATTGATGTGCATATTGATTGAATGATTCTTGTGCTTATCTGATGATAGAAGATCACATAGGAGTTCTTGCTTTGAGACACTTTGAGTTGATTGTTTATTTGCTTCCGTGTTCTTTATGATTATTTGGGGATTGTGATTTACTTCTTGAGTTGTCATCATATGTGATTTATGTTTTAGAAGGATTGTTGATATTGTGACATGTGGATTTGCGTAAGTGTTGAGATTGCTCGAGCATGACACGTAGGTTTGGGATGAACTCTTGTGATGTAAATGCTATTGTTGATCTTAAATATGATGCATTATTTAAAGCATGTTGCATATGCTTATGAAAGTGATGTTTCATTTGAACTGTACTATTGCATGATGAAATCATGGCATATTGGCATAGTGTGATTTCTTGAAAGCATAGTGTGGGTCAACACGAGGTGCTGTGCATTATGAGGGCGTAGGTCCTGTGGTGAATTCTGGCCAACATCAGTACCCACGAGCTGATGGGGTCGGACTGTGAAGTGGGACATGGGTGACATAGAGTTGCATGTATGCATTACGCATATTGACATCGCATTGTAGAAATTCATGAATGTGAGATTGATTTTGTATGGATGCATTATATAAATTACCATCACATCATATGAATGATTAGGGAGGCATGTAGATATACATGTACACTTGCACATGCCACGTCTTAATTTTGTTCCTTGCATTAGTATTGTACCATACCAGCAGTTGAACTGACCCATTCGTGGAAACCATATTTCAGATGACACTCCCAACACCTGAGATTTGAGGAAGTCTAGCCGAGTGGAGAAGACTTGACTGTAGATGGATATTTGGCCCGAGAGGCGTGTTTTGTGATGTACGGGCTTAAGCCCAATGACATATATGTTGTATCATGGTTGTATATTTTCGGTTGTATAATTAGGCGATGTATATTTAACTTTGATAAGATTGTGGCCATCAAGTGAGGATGGATTGTGATGTGTTTGTATATATATGATGTATTGTGATTATCAGGGGGAAAAAGGCTCGAAAAACAAAGGAGGTTCTGCCGAAATTTTTTTAAAACAGGAATGTATGTAGGCTTGTATCTATATTAGTTATTTATTGATTTATTTATGTATTCGTCTATTTCTTTTCTTCTTTTGTTTCGTTCAGTCGCGTCCCCGGGTTCGGTCGGGAATTCGGGGCGCGACACAAACTAACAAGTCATAAGACTTGAGATTTAAACTGATCAAATGATATGGATAATTCAAGGTAAACCAAAAATGATAACACCATTAAGAACACTTTCAAAGTAGACTGTCATATGAAGAATCAGTGATTGGGGTAAAAGATCACCCTAAAACAATTCTAAGTATATGTACCATACTTTAATCTATGAGGGGATGAAAAATCTGTGAAAATATCGATCAATTGTAAAAGGCACCAGCCTATAAAGTGAAAACAAAAATAGAGGAACTGATTTCCTCGACCTATCTAAATCATTAAAGGATGAACACGAATTTGAAAACAAAGGTAGCAATGCCAATGAATAATACAAAATGAAATGAAAAGAGGATTGATAAACCTTCAAAAACTGGACACTTGATTGAGAAATCACAAATGGAAAGTTTGAATAAATTTGAGGTCACCCGTACAGGGGATAAATATTGTAATGCAAAGAGAATACGAGTAAACCGTCCCAACACGAACCAAAAGATGCTCATGGAAACAAAAGGGAATATAATACTCTGTCCTTAGTAAAACTTAAAGTACTTTAATGACAAACCCAAGACACTCTAACCATAGAAGGGGTGTAGGCTAGTTACACCTTTGACTTCCTCTTACCACTACCAAAGAAACAGATAGAAAAAAAAAATATCAAGGTACTAGATACCTTTACCTGGCACATGATACGCCATACAATGACAATGGAAGTTGAGAGACCATGAACAGTAAGATAATTACAACTTAATACCAAATGAGATGAATATAACGATTAGACATGGAACTAGTCAAGATACTAGTAACATGGAGAAATAGTCAAGGAACTGAAAAGATGACTCAGGATGACTAATAAAAGTAATAGAGCCCTAGCCATAATGTTAATACTAAAATTTGGAGACAATGAGTTAAAAGTCCTGAGGAAGTTAAAAGGTCAAACCTGTTACTTTCAAATTCACTAGTAAATTAAAACAAAGAGGGATACAAAAGAACTGTGAACCCTGTGTAAAGAAATTGTCTTACTTGAGAATATTGTATCTGAGTACCAGAAATAAGTCTCAAGAGATAGATTAAAATGGGAATTATGATGAGGAGATAATGGAGCTCCTTAGATTATGAACATCCGAGTTTTGAGGACAAAACTCATTTTAAGGAAGTAGAATGTAATACCCTGACCCAAATTGTAACCAAGCAAACCAGGTAAACCCGAGCTGATAGGGCTTTATGTCATGATATTGAAAGGAATGGATGGTTGTGAAATTTAAATAGTTTCAAAGGTACGGATAATGCTTGGGCGATGCCAAGCAAGTCATGAACGGATACCGGAATAAAAATAAAAATTTAAAATAAATAAAATGAAATAAATTAAAATAAACTGAAATAAAAAGGAAAATAAAGTTAAATAAGGAAATAAAAAAATAATAATAAAATAAAGATCCAGTATTATATGTATATGTAACTGTATCTATATGCATGTAGCAAATATATATAGCAGGCTGTATAACTATACATATATTAACCATATGTGTGCATGGATAGGTACGTATAAAACATGATAAGGATCAGGAGGATTTGATTTTAAAAACAAATGCAGCAGATAAGGATTTGGAACCAAAAAAAAAGAACCGTGAGGCACTGAAGAAGTGGGGGCAAACTTCTATATGTATACCTATGCGTGAGTTGATAGGAAGCTAGGAAAAGAGGAGTCAATCAGATTAGGATTGAGGCGTGGAGGGTCGGAAGAGGAAACCAGGGGGGTAGAACGGGAAAAAAAGGGATATGCGGCTTGGGAAAAAAATCCAGGAAATGTATGGATTTTATTTTTTGTCTTTTTAAATTTCAAGCATGGATTATAGATTTGAATGTAGGGTCCTTATGAGCATGGAATGAGGATCAGTTTACAAAAAAAATAGAGGAAAAAGAATTAGGAATGAAGGAGAAATCTGCACTTGCAGGTTCTGGTGTTTGAGTTGGTTTGGGTGTGTTGTGCATTAAAACTTGATTATAACTATGAGAAATTTATCCTCTTAAGTGCAGGAAGACAATAGGAATTTATTTGGGTCAAAATCGTAGAGGAAATGATAGGAAATAGGGAGGGAAGCGGCTGGCCGGAGCTGGCTGAAAAATCGCACAACTCTACCGTAGTTACGGTTTCTTCCTATTTTGGGGAGATTTGATGCTCCAATCCTTGAACCAAGGGTGGATTTGAGTTACCCATGACCTGTAGGTTCTAATCCCATTGGAAAACGTAAGAAAATCCATCGCAGGCGAGTCGCCGTCGACGGAAGAGAGCATTGGAGCCACTGGAAGAAAAACATGCTTGGCTCTGTTTTGGTTTGGGCCAAATCGGGTTGGGTTAGAACCGACCCACCTGTTCAACAAGCTACCAAACACCGTTATGTTATGGTTGTGTTTTTAAATTGGAGTTTGGGGGTGTTTGGTTGTGAAGGAGAAGTTGTCCATTGTTTGGCTACAATTGTAAAGGAAATGAAAAAAAATTATACAGGGGCAGTGAGGGGCAGCGACTTGAACCCATGTCCAAAAGGGAAGGGTGGGAAGAATGGACCTGTCACGCCCCGAATTTCAGCGAACCCGAGGCGCGACGGAAACGAACGGAAAGTAAATAAGAGACAACCTAACAGATTCAACCCAAACTTACATTCATTTCCTTCTATGTACATCCATAATAAGTACAGTCAATAAAAACATTCAACATGTCATTCGGGCTTAAGCCCTACATCACAAAACATGCCCCAACGGGCCAAATATCCTCCTAAGTTCATATCTCCTCTACTCTGTAAGACTTCCTCAAGTCTCAAGCGCCGGGAGCGTCATCCGAAATGTTTGTCCCAAGAATGGGTCAGCTCAACTGCTGGTACAATATAATGCTAATGCAAGAAACAAAATTAAGGACGTGGCTGTGCAAGTGTACAGTTATATCTACATGACATTCAACCTCATGCATACAATGTACTAGCAATAATTTACATGTCATCCAACTCATTAACATAATCTATGGCGTGGCATGTGCAAGTGTGCATTCATCTCTACATGCATTCTAAATCATTCATGCAATGTAATAATAATAATCCACATGCTTTCCAAATCGTCCATGCCACATAATAGCAATAATCTACATGCCATCGATATTATCCATGCAATGTAGTAACGATAACCCACATGTTTTCCAAATTGTTCATGCCATGAACTAGCAATAATCCACATGCCATCCATATTATCCATGCAATGTAGTAACAATGTCCATGAAACACCCACACCACTCTATGCCACAACCCTGTCAAATCTATGCCATGTCTATGTCAACTCATGTAATGTAATGTAATGTCCCTTCACGGATCGCTCCCGTTGGTTTGGGTACCAAACACAATATCATGTCCCTTCGCGGATCGCTCTCGCTGGTTCGGGCACCAAATGTAATATTATGTCCCTTCGCGGATCGCTCTCGCTGGTTCGGGTACCAGATACAATATCATGTCCCTTCGCGGATCGCTCCCACTGGTTCGGGCACCAAATGCAATATCATGTCCCTTCGCGGATCGCTCCCGCTGGTTCGGGTACCAAATGCAATATCATGTCCCTTCGCGGATCGTTCCCGCTGGTTCGGGTACCAAATACTATATCATGTCATGTCATGTCATGTCCAAGGAATCATACTATGCCAATATGCTTTGATTCCACCACACCATAATGTAATCTCAATAAAGCATCATACCCACACATGAAGCATGCTTTAAATGATGTGTTACACAATAACATTCAAATCAGAAGATCCTTTCATCAAGGTTACATGCCATACATAGTCCATTTAACACATGCTTTAAGTCATATTTCATAATCCCCACAATTCTCAAAATATAATCCACACATTATGCTAACACATGCGATATACACATAGTCATGATCCACATTCATCATCAAACTTTCAACAAGATAACAAGGAGCACATAAGCATATGAGCAATAAAACAAACATGTGAATCATCAAGTCAATATGGCAATTAATCCTAAACTTAATTCTATTTCTTACTTAGCACAATATATCGTACCTGATGGGTTGGTCTCAACCCTAAGAAATCACACTTGCGGTGTAGCTGAACTACAGTGAAAATATAGAAAGTCAAATCACCTTCTCCTTGCCTTCCCGTGTTCCTAAAATCATGAAATACAACTCAGTCTGTTGGCTACTCGAATGATGCTATTCATCAAATTTTATGTCTTTAATTTCTTAGTTTCTATTTTCCCAAAATAAATTCTATCATTGAGTCCAGGACGTCGGAGAAAACAGGTTTAGGCTTTTACAGAATTTAATTTGGACATCCGGATTAAAAGGGGCAAAACAATCATTTTGCACTTTCACGGGTTTCCATTTCCTGAGACCTCTTTTCATAAATCAGACTCTACAGTTGAGTCCAGAACATTCGAGATAATAAGATTTCACTATTCGTTTACTCAAATCGAGGTTCGTTTGACAGGGTTTCGACTCAAGGGCATTTTGGTAATTTCGAAGGGTTCCACGGGTCTTTTATTTTTGGGACCTCATCTTGGGTCACGGACCTCACCATTGGTCTCAGTAGGTCCAAAATAGTTAGAAAACATATAAGGCTTGTCTCATTTGGACTCCAGACTATTTTCTGACATTTAAATAATTAAATTAATTTCATTTAATTACATTAATTAAATATTTTATTCAGGTGGGTCAGTTCATAATTTCTCAAAAGTCTAGGGGTCAAATTTAATTTCCCCAAAGTCCAGGGGTTAATTTGTAATTTTTTAATTTTCCTATTCCCAATTCAGTTAGCCAAACAGGGGCCAATCTAAAACAAGGATTGGATATCCCTGTTTCCAATTTAATTTAAATTTCAAATTTTATAACCCTGTAGCCAAACAACCCCTAACCCATTTTAATTTAAAACCAGAAGATGACACGTGGCAGGGGCGGGTCGGCCCAAACCCGACCAGAACCCGAACTGGACCCGAGACCCGAACTCGAACAGTGTCGTCCCCCCCGTTTTTCTGGCGAGGCTCCGGTAGGGTTCCGGCGCCTTCTCCGGCACCGGCGAGAATTTTTCGGCCACTTTTCAAGCTTTTAAAAATACCATTTTCTTCTAATTTTCAAGAGGTTTCCATTTCTAAGGTTGGTTGTTGGTTTGGCCCTTTAGATCTTCACGAAATAGCCCCAAACCGTAGCTCCGGCCAACCATGTTTTCATGATTTCGAGCTTGACTCCTAACTGTTTTGGCCCCTATTCATCTTCAATGAATTTCTGCATCTAATAGGGTTTGTTTCCTACCATTTAAACCAAGTTCAACACATACAATATCAACACCCATTTCCTATAACCGTGACCTGCAACTGTGTCTTTCTCTTTCATCTCTCACCCATTTTGACTCATTCTTGTTGTGTTATTCTTATTTTGCATACCCTACTAGACCCTATACTCAAATCAATTAAACAAGCAAAAGAAATCTTAAAACAGAAAATGAATTCACTCACCTATTTTTTGGACTTCCGTTCTGGTACAGGCCCCTCTCTTCTCCTTCTTGGATTTTCTTCCAATTCTGAACACTCCTCCAATGCCCTTAGCCTCTGCTTCCTCTTTTTTCTTACCGGTTTCCTTTCCACCCAACGGATACACATACGTATATGTGTATATACCACCTCTTCTCTCTTTTTTTTTTTCTCTCTCTCTCTCTCTACCAGACCCGTGCACCCTCTGATAACCCTCTTACACACACCACCAACCTATTGCCAGCTACTCCATGCCCTCTTGAGTGTGCAACACTCAATTTCTACACACACCCTCATCCACACACACTCACCCGTACACACACAATATATATATATATATAACACTACTTGCTGCACTGCACTGCCCCCACATGCCCCTTTTATTGACTTTCTTTCCACTTTCTCTTTCTAGCGTTTAATGTAGCTGTCATTAGGTGATATATATATATATATATATATATTTATGTATATATATATTTACCACACACACGGCAGTATACATAGCATACATAACAGTGCACACACACACACCTTGTCATGCACCTCATGAGATATATATATATATACATATATATATCTATATCATTAAACACATGCCGACATATACATATGCACATTCACTAGTACTAATAATAGAAAATTAAATAAATAAATAAATAAATAAATAAAAATAATTAATTAAATCAAAGAGTAGAAAAATTTATTTATTCCAAAAAAAAAAAAAAAAAAAATTTCCTAGTCTTTACAAGACCACTGTGCCACTGAGGCACATGCAGTCTATTTTGCTTCAATTAATATATATATATATATATATATTAGTTACAATTAATTAAATTAAATAATTAATTAAATTAGTAATTATTCAATTAATTCTCAATATACAAATGAGTCAAATAAATAGTGTAAATTTACTATTTTGGACCTTCTAGATTCAATGGTAAGGTCTGTTTTGTGAGACAATGTCCCAAAAAATAAAAATACCAGTAGAAATGTCAGAATGACCAAAATGCCCCTAAGTCAAATGTGAGTCAAACGGACTCCGATTGAGTTAAGTAAATAGTAGATTTTTATTATTTTATACTTTCTGGACTCAACGGTGAAATCTGAATTATGAAAACATAACCCAAAAAATAGAGACACGTAAATGACCATTTTTCCCTTGGGTAAATTAGTTCAAATTGGAAATCGTAAAAGCCTAAATTAGTAAAAGAGATATTCATGATAATGAGGCATAAATTCGATAAATGACATTAAAACTAAAACTTGTTTACTGATATATATATATATATATAGGAGACTCGAAAGGAAAAGGAAAGGTCACGGAATACTAAGACGCATTGATAGGTAAGTGAATTCCTATCTCTTATACGTGGTTTCTAAGCCACATCATTTCTAGTACTGCCAAAACTTTGTACTCATGTATATAACCACCATTGTTATCCCACCATTGATATTGTCCTATCTGGTGGTTGCCTATTGATTGTTACCTCATTATTGCTATGTTGTACTATACTTTGAAAGACTTATTGATTGACGTTTACTGCACGTTATTCATACCTTGTGCACTTCTCATAGAATCACGATAGAATCTTGATTTAAAATTATATGCCAGATTTGTGCTCAGTCACAATATCAATCCGATTGCTTCCTGAGTTGGCAGGACCTACGGGTCGAGACTGTGAATGGACATATGGTGATGGGGGTGTTTTATCGATTGACGGGACCTACGGGTCGAGACTGTAAATGGACATATGGTGAAGGGGGTATTTTTACGCATTGAGGTTTAAAGGGGGGTATGCCGGGCCCCAAAAGACCTAGGGTCTACCAACCAGAGTAAATACATCACTTAGGTTTGACTGAAATATTGACTGTCCACTCATTAGTTATACTTGTTTGTGACCGAGTTATTGTGGCAGTATATTCATGTTGAATGTGATCATTAAGTTTTCCCATATCTATGCTACACTGTTGCTCATAATTGTTATTGTGTTTTATTATTCATTGGTCATTTTGGCATTTTACTGTTAACTGCAACCATTGTCATGATTGGCTATCATGTTACCTTTGAATTCATATTTTCCTATGTAATCCTTAACCTGTATTTGAGATAGGCTTTTACTTACTGAGCTTTGTTAGCTCACCTCATTCATTATATTTGTCAGGTGAGAATGCTACAGAACCACAATAGGAGGTCAGGAGCGTAGGGAAGCAGTTGAGGGCATAATAGAATGATGTAGTCTCTCCCATGTGCTCACCACCTAAGAGTGGGTTATGTTTAGTTTATTGTCGGATTTACTTCTAGTCTTTGAACAATGTTTGTAATAAGGCTTCCGCACTTTAATGTTATGGTTACATTATTTACTATTATCATTGGTAAAAGAATGAAAAAGTAGGGATGGCAATTGGGTCGGCCCCACGACACGAGATCTACATAAGGTGGGTTTTGGGTCATGACAACTCTGGAGTAGGTATAATACTTTAGTACCATAAAGGGATTATAATCGAAAAATCTATCAGCTTGGGGTTCAGAGCCTCTAACAACGAAGCCGAGTATGAGGTGCTCATCGTCAGATTAAAATTTGCACTAGAGTGTGAAGCTCTAGACCTTGACGTATTTTCTAACTCTCAGCTTATAATGAGTCAAGTTCTTGGAGAATATTCTACCAAAGATAACATAATAACCAGGTATTCAGAGTTGGTAGAATCACTAAAGTAGTCTTTCCACAAATTCACTATTTAGAAGATTGAATGAAATCAAAACTCTAGGGTAGACGCTCTAGCGAATATGGCCTCCCATCCAGGCCAGAAAGGGATTCAATGGTAAAGATTTCCTACCAATCAAAACCTATTATAGAAGCAATACAAGCTCTTCAAGTTTTAGAACAATCTTTGAATTGGATGACTCCAATCATTCAATACCTATAGGAAGGGTTGCTTCCAGAAGACAAAAATCATGCTAGGAGAATTAGAATTAGGGTAGCTCGGTATTTAATGCTTAAAGAAAGACTTTACCGAAGGTCCTATACACAGCCCCTCTTATAGTGCTTAACTCCAGATGAGGCTCACTACGTCCTAGCTGAGATACATGAATGGATTTGTGGTACCCATAACAGCTATAGACACTTCATTTTGTGACCCTTGATTAAGTAGTAAACATTGACGATTCTGTTAAGAAACCTACTTCAAGTAGGGACTCTTCCTGATTGAGTTTTATTCCCATTAGGACTCCTCTTGACAGAGTCCTATTCCTGCTAGGACTTTCTTGCCAGAGTCCTAGTTCCATTAGAACTCCTCTTGATAGAGTCCTATTCCCGCTAGGACTCTCCTAATAGAGTTTCAGTCCACGTAGGACTCTTCCCAATAGAGTCTCACTCTCGTTAGGACTCTTTCGCTAGAGTCCCAATCCAAGTAGGACTCTTCCCGATAGAGTCGCACTCTCATTAGGACTCTCTTACTCGAGTCCCAGTCCAAATAGGATTCTTCCTGATAGAGTCCTACTCTTGTTAGAACTCTCTTGCCAAAGTCCTAGTCCAAGTAGGACTCTTTTCGATAGAGTCCTACTCCCGTTAGTACTCTCATGCCAGATTCCAAACCTTATTAGGACTCCTTGTGACAAAGTTCTATCCCATTAGGACTTTCTTAACAAAGTCCTCATCCAAGAAGGACTCTTCCCAATAGAGTCTCACTCCCATTAAGACTCTCCTATCAAAGTCCCAATCCAAGTAGGACTATTCCCGATAGAGTCCCACTCCTATTAGGACCTTCTTGCCCATCGGAGGGCATTTTAGGTAATTTTGACACCTTTTTGCCCACTAAGGCCATTTTGCTAATTTTGGCACAATCCTACCCTCAGTAGGACTTCCTAGTTACTTGAAAGGCATTTTCGTAATTTTCATATCATTTTACCTACATGGGAATAATTTGGTAATTTTAGCCTTTTGGTGACGAATTGAAGGGTAATTTGGTATTTTCACATGTCTTGTGGCAACTTAGAGATTCTCTACCGAATTGGGGGCGATTTGGTAATCTTAAATGATAATAGTCTATTTAGACTTAATTAGGACTTTCCACTTCTAGTGTTTCCATAAATCTGGTTACTTGATATTTCCTTAAATGGAGATACATCGAACCTGGACATTTTCATTTTAGAATTTATTTTTCATTTAAATTCTATTTCTCTTTTATCTTATTGGCTCTTACATGTAGACATCAATTCTATTGGTTCGTGCATTGTCATAATTATTTATTAATTCATTTAGTTAAGATAATCATTCTTATTTAATTTCTATTAGACATGATCCTAGCCCCCTATTTTAGGGTTTCATCTTAGGCCCTTAGATCAAGTTTATATATTTCTCTACAAATAGAGCCCCTAGGCCATCAGTTTTAGAGGACATGAAAACACATGAAAATATATGAAAGGAAGATCGTCTCCGTAGCCTTAGGCTGTTAGGTTAATTCTAGGGTTCTCTCTACAAGAACCCTCCCTTTCCTCAGGCCGAAGCCTTGTTGAAATGATAACCTCTCTCCACGAAGCTAGTCAAAGCGATGCTTTCCGAATTGAAGAATAAACTAGAGATTTGCCCGACTACCACGACTGAATAAGGTATGATCTCAAACCCTTAACAGTTTTCTTTAGATCTGGTTGATCTCACATCTTTTATCACTCTTGATAAAAAAGGGTAAACCGGAGAACTACGTGACTCTGATTCTGTTTTCTAAACGGATATATAGGAAGCCTTCAAGCTTGAGTTAGATTTTCTTTCTATCTTTTATGTTCTGTCTTATTTCTTTACATTAGATCATTTATTATTTTTCTTTTCTAGACTTACATCTCTCTTTTCAGTTTTCTCATGACAAAATAGCCTTGCAAGTGAATATTCGAAGCCGATCCACTCGGATCGGGTGGGGTGGGTGCCTAACACCTTCCCACTCCATACCTTAGCTCCTGGATCCATGTTTTCTTTGGTTTTCGCTTTTTATTTTAGTGCTTTATTTATTTGATCCATGTCAAAGAATCTTTAGAATGTAATTAGGAGAGAAGGTGATGTAAATTTTAATTATTTCATTCATTTTCACTTTTCTTCTAATTATTTTCTGCTGTAATGGGTTTGCTTATCTTTTACCCCGAAAATAAGTTGGCCACTCCTCAATTTCTTTATCTTTCATAAGAGGTGTTCCTTCCCACCTTTAGGGAAGGAGACAGCCGGAATCCTTCTAAATCCATGAAAATGGATTAACACACATCCTTTTTTTTTCGGTGATGATACCCACAATAGCGGAAGAACCATAACTCGCCGAGCTATGGTTCAAGGTTACTACTTGTAACACCCCGATCCCGTGTAATTAATAATTAATTAATAATTATTAATTAATACTGACTTACAGAATGATTTAGGGAATTAATCATAATCCCGACGGTCGCCATAGACCGATTAAATAAAGAAAATGTCTGGAGGGAAGGGTACTTTACCCAAATCCAAATTACTGATTAATTCGGTGAAATAACGCCGTTTTAATACTAACGAAACCCGAATTAGCTAACCCGGGAAATCCCGAATGAATAATAAATGACACGGAACCTCTGACACTGAAGATAACTGAAATAGGAACTGACCGAAAGAAACCGCGTTGAAAAAGAAGCTACGGAATGAAAGTTACGTAGCAAACATCAAAAACTGAATTAATGCGCAGCCAAACGTGGCCTTAACCAAAAAAATGGTGAAAAATGGCCAAATGGGAGGCCAAGGGAATTGAACCCTTGACCTTTGAGTGGAAAGAAATTTTATCCAAAAAGTTTACCAACTGGGCTGCCATTACTTTGTGCATATATATACAACTCAATTGTATATATCTCTAAGTTAACCAAGCCCCACCTCAAATTGGACCAATGAGGTTACATGCAAACCCCATATGATGGATTACATCAACTCCCATCAGCCCTAAATCCCACTGATCTCTGATATATTCATTTATATATAAAGATGTATATGTATAAGAATGAATATATATATATATATATGTGTACACATCTTGGGAGGGGCTGTTGTAACACAAAAATCAGAACTGTTATAGAGGGGTAGGTCTGTTAGAAGCTTAGAGAGTCTGCATGTAGTCTTGGGTGAGAGACCAAGAGAGAAAATCCATGTGAGATCAAGCATGGTGTGTGCATGTGTGTGTGTCTTCATGAGATGCACAAGAAGGAAAGGAACTGAAGATGCACGACTGAATGAGGCACACCTGGAGTGCCAAAAATCAGGAACTGAGCCATGGATGGCAAGGAAAGCTACTGTTTGAAAGAGGTATAACCCTTTTTAAACTGGAAAATTTTCTGTTTGAAGTTAATACTGTTTGGGTGGCTTTGGACCTATATAAACTGTATATATATATATTACTGAGAGGCCTAGGATTGTTTTAAAACAACCGAAAGGGGCGGATGGCCATGAAAACCACAGAACTGCAACACAGCCACCATGGATGACCTTGAGTTGCAGGTCTGAACCGACCTCAACCAATTGACTTCTTGCATGTACAGAACTGAACTAGACCTTCCTAGGGTGCCAAAACCACCAACCCGCGACCCTAGAACACTACTTTGGACCCTCAAAACCGAACCTATAGGTCTCGGCCATGGAACCCAAATTCTGTAACGGGCTTTTAAACTGAAATTTTAGAATGGAGAGTTGAAGCTCCTGTCCTAAGGGTCACAAAGAACCAAACCGTGTGGACTTTGGTTGAGAAATGGGACCGTATGACCGAACTGAAATCCCTCATGATAATCGGCTATACAGAGCTTAATCCGTGGATTCAAAGCTCGAAATTAATGCCAAATTGTTGGCTTCACTTCCAGAAACCGTTTGGAACCAATAACTGTTGAAAACCGTGCTTGAAATAGCACGAAATAGAAGAAGAAATCTGCAGAATTAGGGTAACAGTACACTGGTTGGTGAAGAAGACGACGAGTCGACCGAGTCGACTCGTCCAACACGCCTAAACCCACTGAACCGACTCGGACACGTGTCTGTCCACGAGCGTGCCACCGAATTAATAGGACGGTGTCGTTCTGGCTAAACTGATTGTTTCAAATCAAATTCTACCTGTTTGGTTACGGTGATAACAAATTGAAATTGAATTGGGCTAATCCTGAACACGGATAGGGGGGCCAATTGAGGTTAATTGGAGTATTTAATTCCGGTTTTTTGAAAGAACTGAACCGGTTGGTTCTTGATGGTTTTGGACCAGTTCAACTGATGAACCCTTGAACCCTTGGGTTTGAACCCCTAAATTATGAAATTATGTTTTAACCCCAAATGATTTCTGAAAATTACGGATTTACCCCTGATAGTTCTGAATATTGCACAGTGGCCCTGATTTCTGAAATTTTGTGCAATCAAGCCCCTAAAGAATTAATTAAATAATAAAATAATTATTTAATTATTTATTAAATAGGTAAAATTACGATTTTACCCCTGGACATTAAATATGTCAAACGGAGTCCAAATAAATTAAATGAATAGTGTATTTTCACTATTTCAAGCATTCTGGACTCAACGGTACAGTCCAAATTTGGAAATACAGTACCGAAAAATACAGACCTGTAAGTGATAAATTACTGTACTGCCCCTGATGGCACCAGACCCAAATAAAAATAAAAGACAGTCTATTTTGACTATGTCGGGCATTCTGAACTCAACGGTGAGGTCCGTTTAACGAACTGGAGTCCCGAAAAATACAGACACATAAAGTGTAAATGACTGTACTACCCCTAATGATTCACAGGGTCAATTGAACATAACAGACAGTCCAACTTAATTATGTCGGACACTCTGGACCCAATGGTGAGGTCCATTTTATGAACTGACGTGCCGAAAAATATGACACGTGAAATTACCAAATTACCCCTGATACTGTACGAAGCCCAAATGAAGTCCTATTGGGACGAAACTGATACTGATAGAAACCCGAACACTGGTGAAACTGTATACCCGAATAAATGACGAACCGGGGTCAGAATCTTACAAAACGTAAAATGACCAAAATACCCCTGAGCACTGTAAGTGCAAGATAAAGGTCAATTTGATCTGATAAATTATCGTAAGTATAATTATGAACACTGAAGGGCTAAGTAAGACTCCGGAACTATCAACGCGTAAAACGAGAAATGACTGACGTGTCCCGATGATCTAAAGCAGATACCAAATGAAGTCCAAAGGACTTGGAAAATTATATACATAATATATGGGACATTCTGAAGACCACGACAGGGTCCGGGGCGAGAATGGCAAACATTACCATTTTGCCCCTAAGGCTAATAAGCACCTAACTGATACCGATTTAAGTCTAAAAGACTTAGAACTTCATACATAAGATATGTAGACTATTCTGAGGACCATGACAGAGTCCGGGGCAAGAATGACAAAATTACCATTTTGCCCCTAAGGTCAAATAAGTGCTTAACTGATAACGATTGAAGTCCAAATGACTTAAATCATAATCCTGATGACTGCTAAGCCTAATTAAAGAATGAAATAGCCTCGGGTGAGACCCAGTGAAAGGGCGATAGGCTATTAGGCTATCTTAGGTGATCCGATAGATACCTAAGATGACAAATGAGAACTGAATGGATGAGTTCTGATCTGTATATGATTGATGATTATTGTTCAGGATATACATGGAGATGCCTGACGTATCTGGAGGTTATCGGATTGTTTGTGCAAGGAGATAACCGTAACAGTTTGTGAGTAACCCTGACTCCTGAACTGGTGTATAAGTTCTGTCTAGATACTGTATTTTGAAGCTCTGTACTGTTTTAAATGTTATACTGTTTAAAAAGCATATATTTAATGTACGATATGCCTTGTCCTGATTGATATTGTTCCGCTTTGTTCCGACATGTTCAGTTCCGATATGTCTTGTTCTGATTGATGTATTGTTCAGTTCCGATATGTCTTGATCTGATTGATGTACTGTTCAGTTCCGATATGTCTTGTTCCGATTGATATATTGTTCCGCTTTGTTCTGACATGTTCAGTTCCGATATGTCTTGTTCTGATTGATGTATTGTTCTGCTTTGTTCCGACATGTTCAGCTCCGATATGTCTTGTTCTGATTGATGTATTGTTCCGTTTTGTTCCGTCATGTTCAGTCCTGATATGATTTGTCCTGATTGATATTGTACCGTTTGTTTCCGTCATGACTTGATCTGATTGATATTGTACCGTTTTGTTCCGACTTGTTCAGTTCCGATATGCCTTGATCTGATTGATATTGTACCGTTTTGTTCCGACTTGTTCAGTTCCGATACGACTTGATCTAATTGACATTGTACCGTTTGTTCCGTCATGTTCAGTTTCGATATGACTTGTCCTGATTGATAATTGTTCCGTTTTGTTCTGTCCGTTATGATCTATCCGTACCATGGTCTGTCCGTTACTGATATGTCCTTGTTTTGACTGACGTATTGTTCCGTCTGATTCTGTTATGTTCCGTCCGTTAATGACCTGTCTGTCTTGATTGCTTACCTATGACTTGAACTAGTGTTTTGCTCCGTCTAATCTCGTTATGTTCCGTCCGTTAATGATCTGTCTGTCTTGATTGATATATGGTCCAGTTCCGTTATGATCTGTCCGGATTCTTGACTTGGTATATAAGTTACTGCATAGATACTGTATTTTGATGCACTGTACGGTTTTAAAAGTTATACTGTCTGAATGCATGTTTTTAAATGCAAACTTTTATACTGTATTGTACGCGGCATGATTTTGTCCCGTCCTAGTATTGTTATGTTCGGTCTGTCTTGTCCCGTTTTATGGTCTGTCTGATTTTGTTCTGCTATGATGTGTCTGACTCTGGGTACCATTCTGATTATGAGCGATCTGGCATAAGTAGGCTTGATTATGTGCCTAACTGATATATTGTTTGTTATGCCCTGTTATATTCCGCCCAGTACTGACCTGTTCTAATATTGAATTAATTGCCTATACTCTCGATTGATATATTGGCATCATGCACTGTTTCGTCTGTCCTGATTTGTTGTTCTGTTTAGTTCAGTCCCGTTTTATTCTACTTAAACTGTATTCGAGTAGATCTATAAAACTGTTATTCTTAAACGATTGAACTATCCTTGTGATTTATAAACAAGACCGGGTTTGAAACCCATGACAGGGAACCTGTGTTACTCACTGGGCTTTTCGAAGCTCACCCCATTCCCTAACATTTTTCAGGGATTATCTCTGATGGATTAGAAGACACCATGAAATGACATGATAGGCCGAGTGGCACTTGAAGTAAAGGATCTGACGGCACTGATCTGTAGAGACTGGATTCTTGTGGACTGATTCTGTTATTCAGGTGAGTGATATGATACGGCTAACCTGATTTACATGTACTGGATAGATAATTATGGCTCATGGAAATAAACGGTACTCTAAAGATATTAGATCTGCTCTGTACTATATGCCTGATTTTAGATATGCTCTGAATTTAGAACTGTTAACTGTTTTGGATTTAGACTTGCTCTGTGGTACATACCTTTATGGTGGATAAGTGAGTTGTATTCCCGTGACACAAAGAAAAAGTTTTAAATTCCGCTGCGTCTGACCCTACAGTTGGAGTGCAATTCGTCGGAAAGTTCAGAAATTGCCTTTGGTTGGTCGCGTCGCGACCGACTGGCAGTCATGTCCTCGACATCCGCGTAGGGTAGGGTTCGGGATGTGACAAGAGTGGTATCAGAGCAAATGTTGAAAGATAATTAAGATTATCAGAACTGAAGTTGGAAGGGTTTTGGAATTCCACTAGTATCACAGAGCAATATCAGAGCATTAGGTTATGATTAAGAACCACAGAGTACCTGAGCCATAGATACTAAGTTCCACTTTTGGAGATTTGATGTGGAATTGGGAAAGTCTTGATAATAGACGATATGCCTATAATTCTGAGGCATCTGAGGACTGGAATTTCCGAATCTGATCTGAATTGGAATGATTTAAGGTTGTAGACTCATGACACTTGGAGATATGTCCATACGAATAATTATGGACACAACAACCGAAAGGAAAATGACTGTAAGTATGCCGATTCTGGCAAGGATGCATGTGATATGGGTCTGATGATTGAACCTTGATGAGATCATACGATTATGATTGAAAATCTGACTGAATGGGAATATCTGTATCTGACATGAAACCTGTATAGGACTGATACAAAATATCTTCTCGATAGAAGAATAGTATCCCGAATGATACGACAGTCCGAGAGACAAACTGAAAAGGGAGACTATGATGACAGAATCTCCTAGATAAGACCAACCAAGTTTTGAGGACAAAACTTTTCTGAAGAGGGGTAGGATGTAACACCCCGATCCCGTGTAATTAATAATCAATTAATAATTATTAATTAATACTGACTTACAGAATGATTTAGGGAATTAATCATAATCCCGACGGTCGCCATAGACCGATTAAATAAAGAAAATGTCTGGAGGGAAGGGTACTTTACCCAAATCCAAATTACTGATTAATTCGGTGAAATAACGCCGTTTTAATACTAACAGAACCCGAATTAGCTAACCCGGGAAATCCCGAATGAATAATAAATGACACGGAACCTCTGACACTGAAGATAACTGAAATAGGAACTGACCGGAAGAAACCGCGTTGAAAAAGAAGCTACGGAATGAAAGTTATGTAGCAAACATCAAAAACTGAATTAATGCGCAGCCAAACGTGGCCTTAACCAAAAAAATGGTGAAAAATGGCCAAATGGGAGGCCAAGGGAATTGAACCCTTGACCTTTGAGTGGAAAGAAATAGTTTACCAACTGGGCTGCCATTACTTTGTGCATATATATACAACTCAATTGTATATATCTCTAAGTTAACCAAGCCCCACCTCAAATTGGACCAATGAGGTTACATGCAAACCCCATATGATGGATTACATCAACTCCCATCAGCCCTAAATCCCACTGATCTCTGATATATTCATTTATATATAAAGATGTATATGTATAAGAATGAATATATATATATATATATGTGTACACATCTTGGGAGGGGCTGTTGTAACACAAAAATCAGAACTGCTATAGAGGGGTAGGTCTGTTAGAAGCTTAGAGAGTCTGCATGTAGTCTTGGGTGAGAGACCAAGAGAGAAAATCCATGTGAGATCAAGCATGGTGTGTGCATGTGTGTGTGTCTTCATGAGATGCACAAGAAGGAAAGGAACTGAAGATGCACGACTGAATGAGGCACACCTGGAGTGCCAAAAATCAGGAACTGAGCCATGGATGGCAAGGAAAGCTACTGTTTGAAAGAGGTATAACCCTTTTTAAACTGGAAAATTTTCTGTTTGAAGTTAATACTGTTTGGGTGGCTTTGGACCTATATAAACTGTATATATATATATTACTGAGAGGCCTAGGATTGTTTTAAAACAACCGAAAGGGGCGGATGGCCATGAAAACCACAGAACTGCAACACAGCCACCATGGATGACCTTGAGTTGCAGGTCTGAACCGACCTCAACCAATTGACTTCTTGCATGTACAGAACTGAACTAGACCTTCCTAGGGTGCCAAAACCACCAACCCGCGACCCTAGAACACTGCTTTGGACCCTCAAAACCGAACCTATAGGTCTCGGCCATGGAACCCAAATTCTGTAACGGGCTTTTAAACTGAAATTTTAGAATGGAGAGTTGAAGCTCCTGTCCTAAGGGTCACAAAGAACCAAACCGTGTGGACTTTGGTTGAGAAATGGGACCGTATGACCGAACTGAAATCCCTCATGATAATCGGCTATACAGAGCTTAATCCGTGGATTCAAAGCTCGAAATTAATGCCAAATTGTTGGCTTCACTTCCAGAAACCGTTTGGAACCAATAACTGTTGAAAACCGTGCTTGAAATAGCACGAAATAGAAGAAGAAATCTGCAGAATTAGGGCAACAGTACACTGGTTGGTGAAGAAGACGACGAGTCGACCGAGTCGACTCGTCCAACACGCCTAAACCCACTGAACCGACTCGGACACGTGTCTGTCCACGAGCGTGCCACCGAATTAATAGGACGGTGTCGTTCTGGCTAAACTGATTGTTTCAAATCAAATTCTACCTGTTTGGTTACGGTGATAACAAATTGAAATTGAATTGGGCTAATCCTGAACACGGATAGGGGGGCCAATTGAGGTTAATTGGAGTATTTAATTCCGGTTTTCTGAAAGAACTGAACCGGTTGGTTCTTGATGGTTTTGGACCGGTTCAACTGATGAACCCTTGAACCCTTGGGTTTGAACCCCTAAATTATGAAATTATGTTTTAACCCCAAATGATTTCTGAAAATTACGGATTTACCCCTGATAGTTCTGAATATTGCACAGTGGCCCTGATTTCTGAAATTTTGTGCAATCAAGCCCCTAAAGAATTAATTAAATAATAAAATAATTATTTAATTATTTATTAAATAGGTAAAATTACGATTTTACCCCTGGACATTAAATATGTCAAACGGAGTCCAAATAAATTAAATGAATAGTGTATTTTCACTATTTCAAGCATTCTGGACTCAATGGTACAGTCCAAATTTGGAAATACAGTACCGAAAAATACAGACCTGTAAGTGATAAATTACTGTACTGCCCCTGATGGCACCAGACCCAAATAAAAATAAAAGACAGTCTATTTTGACTATGTCGGGCATTCTGAACTCCACGGTGAGGTCCGTTTAATAAACTGGAGTCCCGAAAAATACAGACACATGAAGTGTAAATGACCGTACTGCCCCTAATGATTCACAGGGTCAATTGAACATAACAGACAGTCCAACTTAATTATGTCGGACACTCTGGACCCAATGGTGAGGTCCATTTTATGAACTGACGTGCCGAAAAATATGACACGTGAAATTACCAAATTACCCCTGATACTGTACGAAGCCCAAATGAAGTCCTATTGGGACGAAACTGATACTGATAGAAACCCGAACACTGGTGAAACTGTATACCCGAATAAATGACGAACCGGGGTCAGAATCTTACAAAACGTAAAATGACCAAAATACCCCTGAGCACTGTAAGTGCAAGATAAAGGTCAATTTGATCTGATAAATTATCGTAAGTATAATTATGAACACTGAAGGGCTAAGTAAGACTCCGGAACTATCAATGCGTAAAACGAGAAATGACTGACGTGTCCCGATGATCTAAAGCAGATACCAAATGAAGTCCAAAGGACTTAGAAAATTATATACATAATATATGGGACATTCTGAAGACCACGACAGGGTCCGGGGCGAGAATGGCAAACATTACCATTTTGCCCCTAAGGCTAATAAGCACCTAACTGATACCGATTTAAGTCTAAAAGACTTAGAACTTCATACATAAGATATGTAGACTATTTTGAGGACCATGACAGAGTCCGGGGCAAGAATGACAAAATTACCATTTTGCCCCTAAGGTCAAATAAGTGCTTAACTGACAACGATTGAAGTCCAAATGACTTAAATCATAATCCTGATGACTGCTAAGCCTAATTAAAGAATGAAATAGCCTCGGGTGAGACCCAGTGAAAGGGCGATAGGCTACTAGGCTATCTTAGGTGATCCGATAGATACCTAAGATGACAAATGAGAACTGAATGGATGAGTTCTGATCTGTATATGATTGATGATTATTGTTCAGGATATACATGGAGATGCCTGACGTATCTGGAGGTTATCGGATTGTTTGTGCAAGGAGATAACCGTAACAGTTTGTGAGTAACCCTGACTCCTGAACTGGTGTATAAGTTCTGTCTAGATACTGTATTTTGAAGCTCTGTACTGTTTTGAATGTTATACTGTTTAAAAAGCATATATTTAATGTACGATATGCCTTGTCCTGATTGATATTGTTCCGCTTTGTTCCGACATGTTCAGTTCCGATATGTCTTGTTCTGATTGATGTATTGTTCAGTTCCGATATGTCTTGATCTGATTGATGTACTGTTCAGTTCCGATATGTCTTGTTCCGATTGATATATTGTTTCGCTTTGTTCCGACATGTTCAGTTCCGATATGTCTTGTTCTGATTGATGTATTGTTCTGCTTTGTTCCGACATGTTCAGCTCCGATATGTCTTGTTCTGATTGATGTATTGTTCCGTTTTGTTCCGTCATGTTCAGTCCTGATATGATTTGTCCTGATTGATATTGTACCGTTTGTTTCCGTCATGACTTGATCTGATTGATATTGTACCGTTTTGTTCCGACTTGTTCAGTTCCGATATGCCTTGATCTGATTGATATTGTACCGTTTTGTTCCGACTTGTTCAGTTCCGATACGACTTGATCTAATTGACATTGTACCGTTTGTTCCGTCATGTTCAGTTCCAATATGACTTGTCCTGATTGATAATTGTTCCGTTTTGTTCTGTCCGTTATGATCTATCCGTACCATGGTCTGTCCGTTACTGATATGTCCTTGTTTTGACTGACGTATTGTTCCGTCTGATTCTGTTATGTTCCGTCCGTTAATGACCTGTCTGTCTTGATTGCTTACCTGTGACTTGAACTAGTGTTTTGCTCCGTCTAATCTCGTTATGTTCCGTCCGTTAATGATCTGTCTGTCTTGATTGATATATGGTCCAGTTCCGTTATGATCTGTCCGGATTCTTGACTTGGTATATAAGTTACTGCATAGATACTGTATTTTGATGCACTGTACGGTTTTAAAAGTTATACTGTCTGAATGCATGTTTTTAAATGCAAACTTTTATACTGTATTGTACGCGGCATGATTTTGTCCCGTCCTAGTATTGTTATGTTCGGTCTGTCTTGTCCCGTTTTATGGTCTGTCTGATTTTGTTCTGCTATGATGTGTCTGACTCTGGGTACCATTCTGATTATGAGCGGTCTGGCATAAGTAGGCTTGATTATGTGCCTAACTGATATATTGTTTGTTATGCCCTGTTATATTCCGCCCAGTACTGACCTGTTCTAATATTGAATTAATTGCCTATACTCTCGATTGATATATTGGCATCATGCACTGTTCCGTCTGTCCTGATTTGTTGTTCTGTTTAGTTCAGTCCCGTTTTATTCTACTTAAACTGTATTCGAGTAGATCTATAAAACTGTTATTCTTAAACGATTGAACTATCCTTGTGATTTATAAACAAGACCGGGTTTGAAACCCATGACAGGGAACCTGTGTTACTCACTGGGCTTTTCGAAGCTCACCCCATTCCCTAACATTTTTCAGGGATTATCTCTGATGGATTAGAAGACACCATGAAATGACATGATAGGCCGAGTGGCACTTGAAGTAAAGGATCTGACGGCACTGATCTGTAGAGACTGGATTCTTGTGGACTGATTCTGTTATTCAGGTGAGTGATATGATACGGCTAACCTGATTTACATGTACTAGATAGATAATTATGGCTCATGGAAATAAACGGTACTCTAAAGATATTAGATCTGCTCTGTACTATATGCCTGATTTTAGATATGCTCTGAATTTAGAACTGTTAATTGTTTTGGATTTAGACTTGCTCTGTGGTACATACCTTTATGGTGGATAAGTGAGTTGCATTCCCGTGACACAAAGAAAAAGTTTTAAATTCCGCTGCGTCTGACCCTACAGTTGGAGTGCAATTCGTCGAAAAGTTCAGAAATTGCCTTTGGTTGGTCGCGTCGTGACCGACTGGCAGTCACGTCCTTGACATCCGCGTAGGGTAGGGTTCGGGATGTGACACTACTGGCCTAGTATGTTGAAATAGGCTAAAGAATATATTCAGAAGTGTGACAAATGCCAACGTTTTGCCTCTTACCAGCACCAACCTGAGCATGAACTCGTCCTTATCACGAGCTTTTGGCCCTTTGCCCAATGGGGAGTGGACATCGTAGGGCTACTGCCAAAAGTCCCTCAAAATAGAAGATTCCTACTAGTTTCCATTGACTACTTCTCTAAATGGGCAGAGGCTTAACCACTGACCTACATCACAGAGATTGAAGTAAAGAACTTCACTTGGAAGAATGTTATGCAGACGTTCGGAATACCCCAAGTCATTATTTCAGATAATGGGACGTAGTTCACCGGAAAGGTATTTGGAAAGTTATGTAAAGACTTGCACATCAGTCACCACTCCTTCATAGGCCAAGGTCACTAACTGTACTATTCTTAAGGCCATAAAAAGAAAGTTGGATGAAACCAAAGGAAGATGGGTCGAAAAGCTCCCTGGGGTGCTTTGGGCCTACTGTACTACTAAAAGAATTTCAACTATCAAAACACCATTCTCATTAGCCTATGACACCAAGGCAATCATTCTTGTTAAAATTGGCATGTCAACCCTTAAAATAGATCTCTCTGACTAAGAGACCAATGGCTAACAGCTGGCGAAAAATCTAGACCTTCTGGAAAGAGCCGTGAGCAAGCTCGAATTAAGATTGAAGCCTACCAGCTAAGAACAGCTAAATATTTCAACCAGGGGTGAAAGCCCATGAATTTCTAGCTCAGAGATCTCGTTTTGAGAATAGTGTTTCCAAACACTAAAAATCCCACCATGGGGAAGCTCTTCCCTAACTGGGAAGGGCCTTACAAAGTAATCAAGATAGTCAGACTTATGACTTATTGGTTGGAAGATTTAACTAGGAAGTACCCAGGCCTTGGAACATCAAACACTTACGCAAGTATTATGTGATATCCTGACCCGGGATACAACACGTTTACCGAGGCAAGTCGACTAAATAGCATAACCTGAGCTGTTTTAAACTCTATGTCACAATAATTATGGAATTGAATTGATTTTTAAAAGATAAATGTTTTGCTTAGTATGGCTAGTGTCGGGCAATACCCGAGCACCCCAAGACCCAACATCGTAATGCGTGCATACACGCATTCCCATGCACAAACATATTTCTCAGACACGTAGTACGTCCAAAATCAGTGTATGCATGCGCCATTATAAATGAATTTATATGCACATGTATGGATATATTTTCATGTATAAAGATATGTATTGTATATATGTATGAATACATGAGGCATGATGTGTAGTATATATATATATATATATTTATATATTTATATAAGTATATATATATATACATATATATGTAAGTAAAAGATCAAGGAAAGGTAAAGGGGAAAGGGGGCTGCATGTGCACCGTGACCAGTGTGTGCATCACTATGTGTGTGTGTGCTTGAGTGTGTTTGGGAACCACACCAACCGACCTTGGTAAAGGTGGTGTGTATATATGTAAATATATGTATATATATATATATATATGTGAGGATATGTGGATGGAGGAGGTTTAAGGGACGGTTCTCTACAGTCAAGGATGACTGCAAGAGAGAGATAAGGTAGAGAGAGAAAGAGGCAGTGGGTGTTGTGCGGTGTATATATATATATATATATGTGTGTGTGTGTGTGTGAGTGAGTCGTGTTGGCTAAGAAACAGAAAAGAAAGAACATCAAAGGCACTGAAAAATAGTAGAAGAAAATGAAGAATTGGAAACAGAAGCAAGAGGAGTTCTAAGGGTCACTGTGAACGAGAATCCATAAAATATAGGTAACATTATTTGACTACAGTTTTTATGTTTTGGAGCATGAAACCTTAATTTATCTATAGGGTCTTGTAGAGTATAGAATTTGAAACTCGATGCAAAAAGAATCAGGTTAAATGGTGTTGAAACGAGACAGAAATGTTGAGTTGCAGGTTTTATGAATAAGGTTCGGGTTCCATGAAAACGTGGTTTAAAACTTGTTTTAAGTTTAAGAAAATAATCCACATTAGTGTAGAAACTTATTTGAACTAATTTAGAATCAAAACAATGAGTATACAGTCACGAAAATGGAAAATAAAACTTGGCCAGAGAATCGGCCGGAGTTGAATAACTCACTATTCGTGAAGATGGGGAGAGTCTTGATGCAAACTGAGTTTAGGGTTGAGATCCTTGAAGGGAAAAGAATGAAACTGCATTGAAAAAGATTTAAAATATGAACAGAAAAGGGGCACCGTCACCGGAGAAGGCGACGGAACCCTAGTAAACCCTACCGGAGTAATGGGGAAGATGACCGGAATGTCGGGGGCATTTCAGGTTAAAACGAAATTGGGTCTGGGTCCGGATCGGGTCGGGACCCGACCGAAAATAAAACGGGCAGTGAAACTGTGTCGTTTATGTTTGGATTTTAAATGGATTTTGGTTGTTTGGTAACAGGGATAGTAAATTGAAATTAGGTTTGGGGTTATCCAAACTGTGGATAAGGTAGACAGAGTGGTTATTGAATTCTGGTTCTTTGAATTTAACTTAACCGGTTGGTTCAGTGAAGGGTCAGACCGGTTTAGGGTTTTGACTGATGAACCAACTGGTTCAGACCGCAACTCTGAGTATTTACACTTTGACCCCAAATGTTTTAGGAAATGTCACTGTGCCCCAAACAGGAAAATGAATAAAATATTAAGTTTTACAAAAATGCCCCTATTTCAAATATGGGTCAAACGAAGTCCAAACGATGCAAATGAATAGTCAAAATTTATTATCTCGGACGTTTTGAGTCCAATGGTGAGGTCTGTTTCATGAGATGGGGTCCTGAAGGATAAAATACCGTAAAAGTGCAAAATGACCATTTTGCCCTTTTTAGTACAAAAGTCCAAATAGAAGTCCGCGAAAGCGTAAACCGACTTTCTTCGGCGTTTCGGACTCAATGGTAAGTTCTAAATTAGTGTTAGAGATACTTATGATAGCAAGGCATAAAATTTGTTGAATAACATTAATTCTAAGACGGATCTATTAATATATAGGGGACTCGATAGGAAAGGGTAAACTCACGGGATACTGATTTAAGAACGCACATTTAGAGGTAAGTAAATTCACCTTCTCTTCCATATGGTGTTTCCAAGCCAAGTTTATTCTTTACTGCCAAACTTGTACTCTTGAAAGTACCTCATGTTATTGCTATCCACAATGTGATATTGTTCTATCTTGTGGACATTGATCGACTGCTATGTCATTGTTATCATGTTGAACCATGCCTTGAAAGGCCTACTGCTATGTCTTTGTTGAATATATGATATTCCATTTTATGCTTCTTTAGAATTATGAATAATCATGATATGTTATGAATACGGGATTTGTACTCAGTCACAACATCCATCTAATGCTTTCTGATTGATTGGAGACCTAAGGGTCAAGTACATGAATGGATAGGTGGCAGGAATGAATTCCTCGAAGGCTTTCCACCGGCAATTGACTGGCATGATCACTGACATTTCATTGACATTCATTGGCATTTCATTTGCATTTTGACTGGAAGGTTACAGAATAAAAGCATCTTGACTGGATCACTCTGGATACGTTATTCAATGATTATCCTTTCTTACGACTTGTCTTACGTTGAGGGAATCCTTTTGACTGATTGATTGTGATCGATTTATTGTGACAGTACCTTCATGTTGATATGCTCTGATTGACAGTTTCATGTTGACATTATATCTATTACTTCTGATTGTACATTGTGACTTATTATTCATTGGCCTTCATGGCAACTGTTCTCATTGGCTATCACAGCATCTCTTTCCATATGATTGGCTATCATAATCTTATTCATGGAATTGTATCTCACCGATACCAGTGTCGGAGATCTGTTTTTACTTGCTGAGCTTTCGTAACTCATTCCACCCTACTTACCCCCATTTCAGGTGATGACGCTGCAAGACCCCAGTATGAGTCTACGAGCGTAGGAGGACATTTTGAGGAACTGTACCAGTCTATGTTTTAGTTCTCCCATGTATTCACCACCCACGGGTGCTGGTTATGTCTGGTTCTTATTTTTGTTATTGTAGAACCATATCATGTATTGAATAGACTTCCGCTGACATTGTGTACTGAAAGACTTCCACTAATTTACTGTTACTGAAAAGACTTCCGCTGATCACTGTCATTGCTAAGACTTCCGCTGTTATTGTTTTAAGATTTTAGTACTTTGCATATTAGTACTATGATACAGGAATAGAAAAAGTAGGGACGGCTTTCGGGTCGGCCCCGCGACACGAGATCTGTAACACCCCGACCCGAGAATGTCGGGTCATGCAGCACGTTTTACGAGGTTAAGAAAATTGTGTAAATCTTGTGCTTAAGAAAATTAAATAATTATTAAATTAATTATTTAAATTAAATATAAGAAAAGTTCTTATTGGATATAAGGTTTTAAAAGTATATAATATATATTAGTGAGGGGGAAATGTGTATACGTATATGTAACTAAGCATGTATGCATATATGTAATTATATATATGAATAAATGAAGAATGGATGATTTGGGGGAGAAAAGAAAAAAAAAAAAAGTAAACAGTGGTGGGCATGGTATGATCAGTGAGTGGTTAAGAGAAGTGTGAATGTGTGGTGCAAATACATGGTATATATATATATATATATATATATATATATATATATATATACAAAACCAAAACAACACACACATACACGGCCACACAATTGGCCTGCCCCAAAACAGTAGGAGGACACCCTTAGGGATGCTGCCACAAGCAAGGTAAACCAGTAGGTGGGAAGATCAGAAAGGACAATGATCAAGCATTTGTCATATACACATATGCACATTTCATACACACACACACACCATTCGTCCAAGCGAAAGGAAAAGAAAGAGACAGAGGAAGGAACTGAAGAGAATAGAGAGAGAAACCGAGCAAGAAGAAGGTGAAAACAGTGAGGAAAAAGGAACTACAAAGGAAGTGGGAAAGCGCATTATTAGCACTAACCCTAAAGGACCAAGGTGAGTAATCTTGCATTTGAAGTGGAGGCTTTAACTCCACAGATTTCAACGGATGTTTTTAAGTTCAAATATTTACAGCATTGATATGTCAAATTCAGTATTCATGACTTCTATTTCTTAAATATTCTGCCATGACATGCTTCATGATTATTTACATATTATATCCGTAAATGTTTTCTTTTCAAAATAGTTAGCATGTCTGATTTTCCTTAAACATCCTGAATTTGATTACTGCAAGTATTGAAGCATCACTGCAAGAGTTATACGTCACATGTTTAAATACTCATGAAAGGCTTTTATATAAAAGTCATATGACAAATGTTTTGCAAGATAAATAATAAGCACATAGGTAGTGTTGTGAGTTGTACGGAACTCAATGGACCTATCATGTGCATCAACACATAGTCAGGATTTTGGGTCATACGGAACTCAATTGACCTGTCATGTGTAATGTCTGGTAGCAAGATCTAATCCCCCAAGCAAATGAGATATCTCCACGTATACGTAAAATGGGAGTCTGGTTTGAAAAAGATTCCACCTAATTAGAGAGAAAATATGACAAACGATTTTGGAAATGGAAGCAGGTTTTATCCCCCATTTTCACTATACATGTTTACATGATTTTAAGTTATATGTTCTGAAATCCACATACTCTTTTATGAAAATATATGTTCTAGCTTGAATACCTTGAATGTTTTAAAGCTACATATTTTAAGAATGCATGTTCTCTATGTTCAAGTATACGACCAATTGGTAGTTGAGTATTTTATAAGCTCTCATGTACGAAACCTCTACCAATTGAAAACCCATGACAGATGTAGGAATTACTCATTGGGCTTTTCGAAGCTCACCCCACTCCCTAACATTTTTCAGGTGATGATCAAGGTTGGACACTTGCTCAATTTGGGGAGCAGTGAATGGCAACTCCAATAGGTCCTTGGAGATATTTTGGTAGTAGTAGGACTCATTATCAGTCAAACTTTTGTAATGGGAATTTTGGACAATGATGTACTTAAGCCCGAGGGGCACATGGATATGTACTATGTAGAACCTTTAGTTAATATTATTATGCTCTGATTATTATCTTTATGTGTACCGCTATGAAGAGCGGCAGTATCAGATGGATATGCGGCAGATGTTTTATTTTCAAAGAAGTGAAAAAAGTTTTTCACGCTTCCGCAACCACAGGTCGCATCGCTGTCTGATATTGTTGCTTATGTATGAGCCTTGTCTCGAGGCCTTCGGGTCTCGGGGCGGCGGTCGCGATCCGGTAATCCGCAGAGGGTGGGTTTCGGGTCGCGACAAGATCCGCCTAGGGTGGGTTTCGAGTCGTGACATATTATCAATAATAAAGATATTTTTGATTCACCTTAGAGCCTGTTATCAATGCACAAACCCCCATTACAAGTGTTACAGGTCTTGTCTATTTTACCAATGTACAGACCCCTAAAACCTTGTGTTCATTACAAGTGTTACAAGTCTGGTCTATTTTACCAATGTACAGACCCCTAAAAACCTTATATCCATTACAAGTGTTACAATTTTGGTCCATTTTACCAATGTACAAACTTCTAAAAACCTTGTGTTCATTACAAGTGTTATAGGCTTGGTCCATTTTGTCAATACATAGACCCTTAAAAACCTTGTGTTCACTACAAATATTACAGGTTTGGTCCATTTTACTAATGTACAGACTCCTAAAAACCTTGTATCTATTACAAGTATTACAGGTCTGGTTTATTCAACTAATGTACAAACCCCTAAAAAACTTGTATCCATTAGAAGTGTTACAGGTCTAGTCCATTTTTCCAATGTACAAACCCCTAAAAACCTTGTGTTCATTACAAGTGTTACAGGTCTGGTCCATTTTGTCAATGCACAGACCCCTAAAAACCTTGTGTTCATTACAAGTGTTACAAGTCTGGTCCATTTTACCAATATATAGACCCTTAAAAACTTGATATCCATTACAAATGTTACAAGTTTGGTCCATTCAACTAATGTAGAGATCCTTACAAGCCTTGTGTCCATTACAAGTGTTACAAGTATGATCTATTTTTTTTATATACAGACCTTATTACAAGTGCTACAGGTCTAATCCATTCTTTCATGTACAAACCACTAAAAAGACCTTGTCTCACTTACAAATGTTTTAGGTCTATATATTCTGTGTTATTAGTACACATATGCCTAAAAAACTTTATTTTATTATAAATATTACAGTTCTGTATATTCTATTATTGAGACCTATTGAAATGCCTTATAAGTGCTTTAGAGCCCTTGGGAAAAACTTATGTTTTTTTTGTTGATCTAGATATGAAAAAATTTATCTTAAAAGTTAGAAATAACACGAAGATACCAAAGTGGGCACAAGTTCTGAAGCAATAAAAGGTTCATATATTGAAAGCCCAAAAATGGAAAAATTACAAAGTCAAATGAACCAAAAAAAAAAAAAAAAAATGGAAAAGTACAAAAGCCCTAATTCTACTCTGCTGATGGTTAAACAGTCTCTGATGGAACATGTAACACCCCAACCCTGTATAATTAATGATTAATTATCTAATTATTAATTAGTACCGGTTTACAGAATAGTAAAGGGAATTAATCATAATCCCGGCGGTCATGATAGGCCGATTAAATAATCAAATATGTCTGGGGGAAAAGGGTATGATACCCAAACCCAATTACTGGTTAAATCGATAAAATAATGCCGTTTTAACACTAACGGAACCCGAATTAGTTAACCCCGAAAATCCCGAATGATTAATAAATGACATGGAACCTCTGACACTGAAGCGAACTGAATTATGAAGCTCTCGGAAGAAACTGCATCGAAAAAGGAGTTACGGAATGAAAGTTATGAAGGAAACATTGAAATCGAATTAATGCGCAGCCAAACAGGGCTTTAACCCAAAATGGTGAAAAATGGCCAAATTGGTGGTCAAGGGGAATTGAACCCTTGACCTCTGGTGGAAAGAGATTTTCTCAAAAAACTTACCAACTAGGCTGCAGACCACTTTGTGTGTATATACACCAAGATTTGTATATAACACTGCATCGCCCCAAGTTGCCTCCCAAATTGGCCAATGGCCAAGCATGCAACACATCACCCCTATGAACCCTAGCCCCACCATCACCCTACTCTTAGCATACTTGAGCACCACTCTCCCAATCAGCTCACATGCAACCAAATTGATTAAATAAAATACCCTTGATATATATTGGGTATAGGAATTATGCACACCTTGGGAGGGAAATCAGACCCAAAATAATTCTATATACTGATATTTGAAAGAGAGGCTTAGAGAGAAGGTGAAGTCCATTGTGTGTATGCTTGAAGGTGGAGTTGGCCATTGAAGGAGCAATAGAAGGGAGCTAAGGACCGGGAGTGCACGGAGGGATCAAAGCCAACTTGTTGAGGGTTTTGCTTGAACACAAACCAGCGAGGGAACCACTGTACAGAGGTAACAAACCGAGAGAAAAACACCTACTTTCTGATTTACAATTTTGTTTAGTTTTGTGTATTTTAGAACTGCCATTAGATGCACGACATAGATGCCATGAAATCTGGGTTGATTGTGAACATCTTGGACCAATCAAACTGCCCCAAATCACAGAAATTGTGTAAACCACCATGGATGACCTTGCTTGAAGCAGGTCTGAAACGATGTTCACAAAACTCGTTTTGATTGCTTTGAACTTGAACTACGTACTACCAGCATCTCAAAAAACTGACCTGCGCGACCATAAAACATAGGAATCGACCACCAAATCACAAATGATCGATTCGGGTTAAAACCCAAACTTATGAAAACCTAGATTAAAACGGGATTTAGGTGTAGGGACTGAAACCCCATGACCTGTAGGTCACAATGCGAGAAATCCCGTGAGGTTTGGACCAGAAATGAAGCTATATGGTCGACTTGCAGGTCTGCACAATAATGGAGTGGACCGAGCTCCATGCATGGATTCGATCCATGAAACTGATGCCAAAATGTTGGCATGACAACCAGGAATCGATTGGAGCCAGAAGCAGTGGGAAATCGTGGCCAAAATGTCACGAAATTGAGAAATTGTGAAAACTGAAATTAGGGCAAAAACGGGGGAGAAGATGAAGAAGACGGAGTCAACTCGCGAGTCGTACCGAGTTGGCTGAGTCGACTCGGACACGCGTCGGCCTGTGAGGCTGCCACCGAAATAATAAAACTGCGCCGTTTGGGTGTAGATTGATTTGTTTAAAATCAAATCCGGCCTGTTTGGGTACGGTGATAACAAATTAAAATTTAAAACCAGACAAATCCGGAACACGGATAAGGGGGATATGTTATCCCGATTTTCTGAGGGTCACCAACCGTTTGGTTCACAGTGATTTGGACCGGTTCACTTGGTGAACCCTTGAACCCTTGGGTTGAACCCCTAAATTATGAAATTATATTTTGAACCCCAAATACTTTCTGAAATTACGGATTTGTCCCCAACTGTTTAAAGAATTATACAGTGGCCCAAATTTCTGAGAAACTGTTCAATTAAGCCCCTGACAAATTAATTAAATAATAAAATAATTATTTTATTATTTTATTAATTAGGTAAAATTACGATTTTACCCCTGGACATTTAATATGTCAAACGGAGTCCAAATAAATTAAATAAATAGTGTATTTTCACTATTTCAAACATTCCGGACTCAATGGTACAGTCCGATTTTGGAAATATAGTACCGAAAAATACAGACCTGTAAGTGATAAATTACTGTACTGCCCCTGATGGCACCAGACCCAAATAAAAATAAAAGACAGTCTATTTTGACTATGTCGGGCGTTCTGAACTCAACGGTGAGGTCCGTTTAACGAACTGAAGTCCCGAAAAATACAGACACATAAAGTGTAAATGACCATACTGCCCTTGATGCTTCCCAGGGTCAATTGAACATAACAGATAGTCCAACTTAATTATGTCGAACACTCTGGACCCAATGGTGAGGTCCATTTTATGAACTGGCGTGCCGAAAAATATGACACGTAAAATTACCAAATTACCCCTGATACTGTACGAAGCCCAAATGAAGTCCGATTGGGACGAAACTGATACCTATAGAAACCCGAATACTGGTGAGACTGTATACCTGAATAAATGACGAACCGGGATCAGAATCTTACGAAGCGTAAAATGACCAAAATACCCCTGAGCACTGTAAGTGCAAGATAAAGGTCAATCTGATCTGATGAATTATCGTAAGTATAATTATGAACACTGAAGGGCTACGTAAGACTCCGGAACTATCAACGCGTAAAACGAGAAATGACCGATGTGTCCCGATGATCAAAAGCAGATACCAAACGAAGTCCAAAGGACTTAAGAATTTACATATGAGATATATGGGACATTCTGAGGACCACGACAGGGTCTGGGGCAAGAATGACAAAATTACCATTTTGCCCCTATGGTTAAAATAAGAACCTAACTGATGCCGATTGGAGTCTAAAAGACGTAGAACTTTGTACTTAAGATATAAAGACTATTCCGAAGACCACGACAGGGTCCGGGACAAGAATGATAAAATGACCATTTTGCCCCTAAGGCTGAAGAAGTAACTGACTGATAACGATTGAAGTCTAAATGACTTGGGTTATAACTCTGATGACTGCTAAGCCTAATTTAAGAGTAAAATAGCCCGGATGAAACCCGATGAGAGGACGATAGGCTACTAGGCTATCTTAGGTAAACCGATAGATACCTAAGATGACAAATGAGACCTGAATGGATGAGTTCTGATCTGTATATGATTGATGATTATTGTTCAGGATATACATGGAGATGCCTGACGTATCCGGAGGTTATCGGATTGGTTGCGCAAGGAGATAACCGTAACAGTTTGTGAGTAACCTGGAACTTCTGACTTGGTGTATAAGTACACCGTCTAGTTACTGTATTTTGATTTACTGTACTGTTTTGTATACTGTACTGTCTGAATGCATACTTTTTATACTGCATTACACGTAACATGATTTTGTACTGTCCTGTTCTCCTGTTTAGTTCGGGTCTGTCTTGTTCTGTTGTATAGTCTGTCATGGTTTTATTCTGTACTGTTGCGTCTTGTGAGTAAACCTGACTCCTGAATTGGTGTATAAGTTCTGTCTAGATACTGTACTTTGAAGCACTGTACCGTTTTGAACGTTATACTGTTTAAAAGAAAAAGCATATATTTAAAGTAGCATATGCCTTGTCCTGATTGATATTGTTTCATTTTCTTCCGTCATATTCAGTTCCGATATGACTTGTCCTGATTGATATTGTTTCATTTTGTTCCGTCATGTTCAGTTCCGATATGACTTGTCCTGATTGATATTGTTTCATTTTCTTCCGTCATATTCAGTTCCGATATGACTTGTCCTGATTGATATTGTTTCATTTTGTTCCGTCATGTTCAGTTCCGATATGACTTGTCCTGATTGATATTGTTTCATTTTCTTCCGTCATATTCAGTTCCGATATGACTTGTCCTGATTGATATTGTTTCATTTTGTTCCGTCATGTTCAGTTCCGATATGACTTGTCCTGATTGATATTGTTTCATTTTGTTCCGTCATGTTCAGTTCCGATATGACTTGTCCTAATTGATATTGTTTCGTTTGTTTCCGTCACATTCAGTTCCGATATGACTTGTCCTGATTGATATTGTTTCGTTTTGTTCCGTCTTGTTCAATTCCGATATGTCTTGTTCTGATAGATGTATTGTTCCGTTTTGTTCCGACATGTTCAGTTTCGATATGTCTTGATCTGATTGATGTATTGTTTCGTTTTGTTCCGTCATGTTCAGTTCCGATATGACTTGTCCTGATTGATATTGTTTCGTTTTGTTCCGTCTTGTTCAATTCCGATATGTCTTGTTCTGATAGATGTATTGTTCCGTTTTGTTCCGACATGTTCAGTTTCGATATGTCTTGATCTGATTGACGTATTGTTTCGTTTTGTTCCGTCATGTTCAGTTCCGATATGACTTGTCCTAATTGATATTGTTTCGTTTTGTTCCGTCATGTTCAGTTCCGATATGACTTGTCCTGATTGACATTGTTTCGTTTTGTTCCGTCATGTTCAGTTCCGATACGACTTGACCTGATTGATATTGTACCGTTTGATCCGCAATGTTCAGTTCCGATATGTCTTGTTCTGATTGATGTATTGCTCTGTTTTGTCCCGTTATGATCCGTCCTGTTATGCCTCTGTCCTTGATTATGCCTGTGACTTGATCTGGTGTTTTGTTGCGTCTGATCCCGTTATGTACCGTCCGTCAATAATCTGTCTGTCTTGATTGATATATGGTCCAGTTCCGTTATGATCTGTCTGAATTCTTGACTTGGTATATAAGTTACTACATAGATACTGTATTTTGATGCACTGTACGGTTTTAAAAGTTAAACTGTCCGAATGCATGTTTTTAAATGCAAACTTTTATACTGTATTGTACGCGGCATGATTTTGTCCCGTCCTACTATTATTTTGTTCGGTCTGTCTTGTTCCATTTTATGGTCTATCTGATTTTGTTCTGCTATGATGTGTCTGACTCTGGGTACCATTCTGTTTATGAGCGGTTTGGCATAAGTAGGCTTGATTACGCGCCTAACTGATATATTATTGATATGCCCTGTTATGTTCCGCTCAGTACTGATCTGTTCTAATATTTGAACTAATTGCCTATACTCTCATTGATATTGACATCATGCACTGTTCCGTCTGTTCTGATTTGTTGTTCCGTTTAGTTCAGTCCTGTTTTATTCTACTGAAACTACATTTAAAGTAGATTTATAAAACTGCTATTTCATAAACAACTGAACTACCCTTGTGCTTTGTAAACAAGAAATGGTTTTGAAACCCTTGACAGGGAACCTGTGTTACTCATTGGGCTTTTCGAAGCTCACCCCATTCCCTAACATTTTTCAGGAATGATATATGTTGGATCTAATGGCACTGATTTGTGGAGACTGGATTACTGAGGATTGAATCTGTTTAATCAGGTGAGTGATGTACTATGACTGACTTGACTGATATGTACTGAATATAGTATGGCTCATGGATTTAGATGGTACTCTAGAGATTATAGTTCTGCTCTGTCGTTATATGTCGAATTATAGATATGCTCTGAGGTTGAGTTGTTAGTTGTTGGATTTTAGACTTGCTCTGTGTGGTACATAACCTTATAGTGAATACATGAGTTGCATTCCCTTGACAAAAAAAAAGTTTTAAATTCCGCTGCATCTGACCCTACAGTCGGAGTGCAATTCACTGGAAAGTTCAGAAATTTGCCTTCGGTTGGTCGCGTGGCGACTGACTGGCATCACGTCCTCGACATCCGCGTAGGGTGGGGTTCGGGATGTGACAGAACAACTTGAAGAAGGTCTGGAGCCACTTCCCCCTCTTCATCATCAGAATCTAATGTATCGACCTCAACTTAGGAGACCACGATGTCGTTTACCCCAGTCAAATCCAGGTTAGGATATATCTTCTGGAGCTTTTTCCTGAAGGTTCGGTATCCATGCTCGATCAATTCATACCCCAGATCCTGGACTTCAGCCTTTAGATTCACCTCAGTTTGAGCTTTGACAGCTTCAATGGTGTCCTAAATCTTCTTGATAGAAGCAGCCTAGATGTTTGAAAACCTCTTTTTGAGGTCTTTCAGCTCAACGGCCAGGGTATCCTTCCTAGACTCCAGAATAAGGTTGGAGTTGGCAACTTCATTTTGTCTCTACTCAACAATTACCACTAAAGATTGCGCAGTGCCAAGCTGGAGCTTGGCTTTATCGTGCTCAAATTGAAGGGTATCAATCTACTTGGTAACTTGAGGACAGTCCATAATGGTTGCCAAGCCATGGACAACCTAAAAAAATAGAACAGTTGAGACAGCACTAAAAGTATACAGAAGACTCAAAGATAACAATAAAAGACACGAAGAAATAGAGCTTAACCTCATATGGATAACCATTAAGTCCTTGGCTATCTTCTAGGGCTTCAACCGAGTGAACTTGCTCAGGCCAGTTGCCCAAGAATCTTTGTGTGCCTTCTTCACGGCTTCTGTGTCAGAGTCCTCAAGCTTTGGAAGGGCAAAAATTGCCTTGCCCTTCCCTCTCTTCTTTTTTGGTACGCCGGCTACCAGCGGCGGAAGGGCCCTCTAAGTTGGGGAGCCCCCCAACTCCTTCGAAATTATTCACTTGAGGGAGCCAATAACCAACCTCCTCCTCCTCTTCTCTAGGGGAAGGGGCTCGATAGGGAATGAAGTCTTCCCAACCTTCTTCTTCTTCCCTAGTGACCAGGGACTTCTTCAAGATCTTTGTACGATCCTTTACCAACCCAGCTTCCATCAGGTTTTTTTAAGGTGAGGATGGCTTTGTGAGATCGGTTATTGGTCTGAAGAAGCTTCTTGTACTTCTTCTAAAAGGCAAGAGTGAAGATCGACCTCTTCCGCGCCTTTTTATCTGCATAATCAAATGGAACAAAAAAATAAGTTAAAATCTAAATACATAGAAATAAAAGATTATGGGTGGGTCATTGAAAAATAAAACAGGGGGTTCGCCTTTGATACCAACCCTGCATGGGAATGTTGAAACTTGGTTCTCGAAGTCCTTGAACTCCTAGCCTCCCTTGGCATAGAACTACCACTTCTTCCAAGTTTTATTGGAAGTGGGTATAGAGGAAAGAGGTCTGAACGCCTTATCAAAAGACATGTAGAACATGCCCTCCGACCTTAGGTACTTCAGATCCATGTTACTCCTAATTAAGGAGAGATCTACCTCAACATTGTTCAGATGGCCAAAAACTATGAATCCTAGCAATTGCCTCCAATCATTTATGTTCAGATCAACTAGAAAAATCTTAAACCAACTAAAAAATTCCCTAATAAAATGGTGGAAGGGAAATTAAACCCCTATCTCAAACCATTCAATGTAAGCACAGATCTCACCTTGTTGGACACTAGAGGGGCAGTTTATGTGTCCTGGTATCATATAGGACACGTTTGCAGGAAAGTCAAAAGCAGCCTTCACAGCATTTATCATGCTCTGAGTCATGGCGCTTTCACCCCCCTTCCTTTTATGGGGTTTTCCAAAAGTTTTCCCACTAATGTTCCTAGGCCCGATGAAAGTTTCTACCATCCTAACTTCAGAACTAGGGGCTAGGTTATCAATACACCTATTTTCTACATTCTCGGAAAGGCTACTTGTTACTATGTTTATCTCTACTTGGTTGTTTACTTCCTGAAGGTCTACGATTGCATGACTAATGCCTAACTGGGCATCAAAGCCGACATTATCCGAAATAAAAGATAAAAAAATGGAGTAGAAGAACAAAAAAAAGATCAAAGAAAACAAATGTTGTAAGAAATAATCTTGGGACCAAACCTGACCGTAGCTTCGATCGGAGATAACTTCTTTAGCATGTCGGAAATCACCTTGCTCGAAAGTCTCTCTTGCAAATTTGAAGTACTCAAAGTCCTAAATTCTCTCTTGTGGTTTGAGTGCTCTTAGAAGTGCTGAAGTATTGAAAGGGGGAGCAGTAATGTGTTGCTCATCTTTTATATTGAATGACGCATTTATGACTAGCGGTTGACGCAATAAAAGTCACTTCAACGACTATCTTTTCAAAATATGGAACGACGCATTTATGACTGGCACGCATATAATGGCCCAAGAACCCTAACCTCAACTTTGAGTATGCCATAAAACAGAGGCTCGGGGAGGAGTAGCTGATATATCATAATTTGATAACTGTATCCTGGGCGTGACACGTGTCTATAACGATCGAGCTCTTCAGGGTGCAGATTATGAGAAGGTTATTAAATCTAGGTCAACCAAGCATGGAGGGTTCAGATCTAGTTGGTCCAGAGCTTATTACCACCTTCCATAGGCTATCGATCTCAAAATAAGGAAACAGAGTTTTATATGAAAACTATTATCTTTGGATATCTTTAAATCCTTACTTTTATGACTCCTAATCTTACTCAACTTAGGATATGTATAACCTATAAATAAACATATAAGGTACGTTTTAAATTTATATTCAATTTTTCTCTTGAATTATTATTTTGATTTGGTTACTAACTTTATTATCGGAGTGGCTACAACCAGAGCTTTTCCAGTGACGATCTAATCTCAAATTCTTGATAGACAGTAAAAGAAGGGAAGCTTTCTGACAGGAAAAGAGTAACATCAATAGTTTTATTAATTTGGAATATGCTATGTCTTAAACATAAACAAATAGTCTCACATATATATTTATTATAGAACACTCTACTAATTTTACGTCTAAGAATATGAAATTTCAATAAAAAAAAATTGATTTTATATATATATATATATATATATATATGATCACTCAAACTTTTTCTTCAGTAATATTATATCAAGGGTATACATCAATTAAAGTTGCCGTAAATGGGAAGAACTTAACGTCCAAATCATTCACTGCCTCCAAACACATTGAAGCAACCACAACAGAATATTGAACATCTATATATTTACCTCCATAATTGTTAAACAACCCAACCCATCCTCCTTCAAGATTTTCCAGTAGCATAGATAGGGCTCAAAAATGGAGACTGCTGGCAACGATGAGAAGATTGAGAACAGCTGCCAGAGCGCTGTTGGCGAGCCAGAGCCAGATGTGACGCCTGCTGGAGGTCGTTCACTGAATAGGAGGAAGTTAATGGAAGAAAGGGAGCAAGAAGTCGACGACAAGGCTGGTGGGGAAGAAGAAGTCCAGTCTATTGAGATGATATTCAAGGACCAGAAGGTCCCTCCCTGGCAGAAGCAGCTAACTTTCAGAGCTTTGTTTGTGAGCTTTCTGCTGGGTATTTTGTTTAGCTTCATCGTGATGAAGCTCATCCTCACTACTGGGATTATTCCTTCTCTCAATATATCTGCTGGGTTGTTGGGGTTTTTCTTTGTCAAGACTTGGACTAAATTCTTGGAGAAATCTAAGTTGTTGAAGCACCCTTTTACGAGGCAAGAGAACACAGTTATTCAGACATGCGTGGTGGCTGCCTCCGGTATTGCATACAGCGGTATGTCCTCTCTCTGTGCACCAATAAATTACCCCTATGAAATTAGTCTTCTATTTTTAGCGTCAAACATATTTTCAAAATTATTGAATAAACTTAATTATATATATATATATATATATATTCAGAAATACTATGATGTTGTAATTAGAATATGGATATAATATTTAATAGACTTATTAATACTGCGTAAAGTTTTAATCGGAAGAAGATACATACAATATTAGAATGACGTTATCATTGTAATAGAAATACAATATTTAATAAATTTACTATTACTAGGTAAAGTTTCAATTGGAATAGCAATATTCTATTGTAATTATAATTCAATTATAATATATATATATATATATATATATATATATTACAAATCCACCTCTCAAAATCAAGTTATAGTGTCTGCACTAGCACATTAATTCTTTTGTTATTAATTTAGTTTGCAAGAAATTTAAGATTTAATTAATTAATATTAAAGTGCGATGTTTTCTAAGTTTGCTTTTGCCTCATTTAGGTACGAACCACTAAAAATAGCCAATTCTAGCTACTCAGACCCACGTAGTGATCAAAATTCAAATTCATCTTGGTCGGCATATTAACAATTTCAGGAATTCAATTGGTTTCAACTTTGAACCACTCACCTTGGTATTTTGAGTTGTTTATATATATATATATATATATATATATATATCAGTAGAGATGTATGCACGTTACACGTGAATAAGTTCCGTTATAATTTTAACATTTTGATATATTAAAAGTGATGCTGCACTTTTCGACTTGTAATAAGTGTGGGTTCCGTGACCTGTAGAACACTCAGAAAGATGATCAGAGGATCACCGGATTGGTTCCGGCAGTAGCCGTTCCGATGCTTAAGTAAGTAAAGGGAATTGAAAAACTGTATTGAAAGCCAAAGAATGAGCATAAAAATAAAGCGTACCTTTAGGGTTTAATTTATAGGTCGTGGCCTTCCTAAGTTGATTAGGATTCGATGCCATGAATATAGGGATTTGATCATCGGAGATTGTAGTTACCTTATGGAGTGTCGTGTCGTAGATAGAGATTATAATCATAGATAGTAGCTTCCTTATTGAAGACTGTTTCCTTATTCCCTGCTTGGCAGTTGTTAAGGAAACCATAAGGTCGGAACTACATGAAATGCTGAATGAATATTGCCCAGAGCATAAGGTCTGGAAGATATGTGCATGAGAATGCCTTGGAGGCTCCGCCTGCACTGTATGACCGAGTTTATCAGCTCTGTAGGATATATATATATATGAGAATGCCCTAAAGGCTGTGAATGCTCTGTATGACCGAGTTTATCGGCTCTGTGTGATATATATATGAGAATGACCTGAAGGCTTGTGGCTGCTCTGTATGATCGAGATTATCAGCTCTGTATGATCGAGATTATTAGCTCTGTAAGCACTTGTGTCTCAAGGTGATTGGTGTGTCTGTTTGTGGTATATCAGCTACTCCCCCCTCCTCCGGAGCCCTAGTTAGAAGCTAGGGCTTAACTAGGGTTATGGGCTTTGTGAAGAGTCACACGTTTTGTTTCTCTATTTCTCGAGATGTCGGTTTAATAGGTCATTTATTGCGCAGCCGATACTTGAGAAGCCATCATTATTTTCAACTGTTGTGTCGACTCGTCTTGGGAGGCTCATATTTCGAATGTGTATATAAAGAGAGGGAAAGGTCTTTTATACCTTTCTTCTGCACTTGTTTCTACAGTACCAGAGGCTGCCACCGCCATTTGACATATTTTGAAGTTTGAAGGATATCCGGTGTTTATAGTCCTTTCTTGATTTCAGGTTTGATTTTAGTCCCCTACTACATTCCTTCTCATTTGCTTCATTACTTTCTTTTGTTCGTCATGTCTGGCCTTGAGTCACCCTCTGGTTCGGGTAGTCCTTCTAGGACTGTTCCTCAACTGCAATTAGTGAATCTTCCTTCTGTAAATGATGATGAGAATAGACTAGTAGAGCCCCCCTCTAGTCCGGAGGTTAGGATTGTTGATGCATTCGATGAGCCCCCGAATAGGGCTGGTGAGACCTCTGGTCGATCCGGTCATAGAGAGGAGGGTGAGAGTGCAATCACCGAGAAAATATTGACGGAGTTGTGGAAGAAATTCAATCTTCCCTCAAACGTTACTTTCAGGGTCCCAGACTCTCGGGATCGCCCAAGCGATGTTAGAGAGGGAGAAATCTGCGCCTACCTGGCCTGGTTTGAAATGGGACTGACACTCTCCCTTCCTGATATTATAAAACAATTCTTCTGCTGGTTCGACCTTTGCCCTGCAGACCTGAACCTTAATAGTTGGAGACATCTGTTGAGTTTCATTGTGTTGGGGCATATGAATAATGTCAATGTATCCCTTGACCTGATCCGTAGTAATATGGATCTAAAACTCTAGAAGGCGGAAAGCCTTTATTTTATGTCTTTTGATAGTGGGTTCAGACCTCTTACTTCCGTGCCCTCTTCCAACAAGACCTGGAAGAAGTGGTATTTCTTCATAAAAGGAGGATGGGAATTCAAGGACTTCGAAGGCCAACCTTCAACATTCCCTCGAACCACTGGGCGAAAGGGTGAGGCCCAACTTTCCAATTGCTGTGTTGATTTTATTTTGTATACCAATTGCTGAATTGATCAATTTTTGTGTCTTTCGTGCAGTTAGGAGCGTGTGGAGGAGACCGAACTTCTCTCTCATGATTCAGAAGCAATACAAGAAGCTCTTAAAGCCCAGCAACCGAGACCATTCTTCCATTGTCAATCCTGATAAATTGATGGCTGCCAGAGGAAGTGTTAAGGAGCTTGCAAAGAATATGATGGCACGGTGGGAGACCGAGCCATCTTCATCTGTGGCAGTGGGGGAGGCTTCTTCCCTAGTGGACCTTCCCGTCCAAACGAAAAGGCGGAGGATACTTTCAATCTCTCCTGACCCTATTGAGGTGGAGAGAGAGACGCTTGCCCCCATTTCTATGGTCCCCCCAGCCCCGTCTAAGCAAGCGGGCAAGGGGGCGTCATCCTCGGTGGCCCCTGATGCAGTGGGGGCCAAAAAGATTCTGAGGGACTTTTGGGCCAAAGGCTCAACCAAAATTAGGCCCCAAAAGCCGGAGAAGCTTTTTGCTGACCTGGCTTCTCTTCAGGTCAAGGTAAGTTCTTCGGGTCTTTATCTTTTTTCCTTTTTTTCAAGTGTTTTGGTTGGTGCTGAACTGTCTGCTTTATACACTGCAAGCTCTGCATACCCTTTCTGCTCTGACGGAGGTCTCTCCTTCTTCGGAGGAGTTTGATCAACTCAAAACCGAGCTGGATGATCTCAGACTTCAGCTTGGTACTGCTCAGTCAGAGGCTCACGACTCTGCAGAGAAGCTGAAGGAGTCTCAGAATTCTCTGACCGTGATGGAGTCAGAGAGGGATCTTGCTGTTCAGTGGGAGAAGAGGCTGCAAAGGGAGTCGGACGGCTTGCGGTATGAATATAACCAAAAGCTTGAGGATGCAGTGGAGCAGGCCAGGGTGGACAACGAGATAGAGATGAAGATGGAACTGGAAGGAATGGCAAACACCCTGATTTTGTTCGGCTTTAACAACTTCCGAGATAGGTTCCTTACCAAATTTCCTAACTTCGACATATCCTCGATTGTGCCTCCAGGGGTTACCCCTCTTGAGGTTGCAGTTCCGAGCGAGGTGGTCGGCGTTCTTCCTACCAATCCCACCGAAGTTGTCGTCCCAAGTGAGACGATTGATGCTGCTCCTGTCGATCCCCTCCCAGCCGTTGAGCTTGCCTCTGCCGATCAGGCTTAAAATATGCTTAGTTTAGGTTTCTTGTTGTTTTTTTTTTTTTTTTTTTTGAACTTCAGTGTAACAGATTTCTTCAATGGAACGGTTTTTCTTTCCTCAAATGTCTTCGTTCCATTCTTCTTGTGTTTGGTTGATCCATGTAGTAGTTCCTTTGAATTTGTTGTTGATGTGAGAAACTGATACAAGTAAGGATGCTCTGGATCCCTCTAGATCAGCTTTCAAGAGTTGACGATTATCTTCCGAACTGTAGTTGCGATAAGATAATAATTATAGACTAGTTCTGATTGCTTCTTCTTCTTTGGATAAGAGAGGAAAGCAATTTCAATCTGACATGTAGGGATCTGACGCTGATCTTGTGCCACATATATATTGAGAGTAAATTTCTGAAGAATTCTGAGGCAGCTTGTTCTGAGCCCAAGTTTTGTCTTGTGTCTGTTGCTCTGATGATTGAGACTTCTGCCTCCTAAATCATTTAGACCTGGACTGAGATATATCCGAACTAAAGGCTTTTTGTCGTACACATGGTTCGTTAAGGATCAACGGAATGGCAAAGATTGTGAGGTCTGTATGTTGGACCGAAGGCCTTTGTATAAAGGTGGATCGGACTCTGTTTACTTAACCAGTTCGGTATGCTTGGGGAAGCCTTGTATCTTGTCGCCTAAGTATCCGAAAGGACGATTCTGTACGTCATCCATTTATACAGTTGTCTTTTGGGTTTTCGAGGCCAACCCTTTATTTAACCGTTGCGACGGTTCGTCTGGGTGACTTTTGGGCTTCGAGGGTCTATATAAATTGAGGAGGAGCGTAAGGTTGCCCCCCATCTTTTACTTGTGTTCCCATACCGTTCCCCTATCAAAGAGAATTTGAATGCCTTTTAGAGGCTTACCGTTTGCCCGGAGATGATTGACGATTTTCAGTCTGAGTTGGGAATGATTAAACTGTGGCCGAGAGTTAACCTTCCCTTTGATTCAGTCTCCAAGGAAGGATTAGAGGAGGCTAAGATCTTCTTGTCCATCTTAGCATCCGGTCGAGATTTCTCCGATGGGAGGTGGACCTTCCTTGATTCAACCGAGGCTTAGAGCATTGGTGATGAAGACGAAGGTGGGACGCCTTCTTCCCTTTGTGTCTTGGCAGAAACCCTTGCTCAAATCGGCTAGAGTGTGACAACTGCTTTGAGAGAGATGAATGGAGGTCCCCTGAAACCCAAAGCCCTCATCATCCGTTGGTCTTGAGATCAATGACAGTGACGATGAAATAGCCTAGGTGCTTCTTGATGCAGATTGGGGTTCGGGGTTCCTTCCTTTCAAATGGAGCCGGTGACTATGGTAATGGAAGTTTGGATCCTGGATCCCTTTCTCATTCGAAGAAGAAAGCCATGATGTCGTATAGTGTTTGCCTTTGTTGTAGCTTTTTGTGTACTTGTTTTGTTTCCAGCCTTCTTGTACTGATGTAAATTTTCTGAATCATCAATAAAATTGAGATCTGATGTTTTTTGTATTTGAATGTGCCCTTCTGGAGTTAAAACACCTTTTCGTGCACTTGTGATGTCTAACTGTTCTAAGAATAGATCAAAGAAACTTTGTAGAAGTCTTGAATCAAAGTACATCAAACCTGCTCGGTACTGTAGTACTTGTTGCTTGCTGATAGATAAGACAAATAATCTTAGTATCAGCTCTGAGGTATTCCGATCTAGGAAAATTTAGTTTGTAGATGTTCGGAACTTCTATCTTTGGATGGACTGGACCATAGAATCTGTGTATTAAAGATGGACCATGCTAGGAAGACCTGTGCATTATAGATGGACCAAGTCCTAAGACTTATGCATTATAGATGGACCAAGTACGAAGACTTATACATTATGGACCAGGCTCTGGAGGCCTGTGCATTATAGATGGACCAAGTACGAAGACTTGTACATTATGGACCAGGCTCTAGAGGCCTGTGCATTATAGATGGACTAAGTACGAAGACTTTTACATTATGGACTAGGCTCTAGAGGCCTGTGCATTATAGATGGACCAAGTACGAAGACTTGTACATTATGGACTAGGCTCTGGAGGCCTGTGCATTATAGATGGACCAAGTACGAAGACTTGTGCATTATGGACCAGGCTCTAGAGGCCTGTGCATTAAAAGATGAACATTATATGGAAGTAAAAGAAAGAAACATCTCTATTGATAATACTTTCGTAAATGTTCCACGTTCCACGGCCTAGGAATAGGCTTCCCAGTCATGTCTTCTAGCCAGTAGGTGGTAGGCCTAACGACCTTCGTTACTTTGTAGGGACCTTCCCAGTTTGGTGACAGCTTTTCCATAGTGGGATCCTTGGTGTTTTGAAAGACTCTTCTTAAGAAAAATTCCCTGACTTGAAAGCTGACCGTCTTGAGTCCTACCTTGGATTTGTCGACCATTCTCTGCTGGTAGGCTTCCATCCTGATACTGGCTTGGTCCCTTTTTTCTTTAAGCAAATCCAAATTTTTCATCAGCTGTTGATCATTGGATTCTTGCTCAAAGGTTTCAGTCCTCAGGGTTGGCATACCGATCTCAACCGGAATTACTGCTTCTGTACCATAAGCCAGTGAAAAGGGAGTTTCAGAGGTGGGAGTTCTTCTGGTTGTTCTGTAGGCCCAAAGAACTCCAAGGAGTTCCACTGCCCACTTTCCTTTAGCCTGTTCCAACCTTTTCTTTAACCCATCAAGGATCGTTCGGTTGGTGACCTCTGCTTGCCTATTTGCTTGTGGATGGCCTGGAGAGGCAAAGTGTTGCCTAATGTTGAGATTTTCACAGAATTTCTTGAAGCCTTTACAAGTGAACTATGTCCCATTGTCGAAGATAATCACACGTGGTATACCGAACCTGTAAACAATGTTCTTCCAAGTGAACTTCTCAACTTCCGTTTCTGTGATATGTGTTAGAGGTTTAGCTTCGGCCCACTTAGAGAAGTAGTCAATGGCTACCAAGAGATACTTCCTGTTTAGTGGGGCCCTTGGTAATGGACCCATGATGTCCATCCCCCACTGAACAAAAGGCCAAGGACTAGGAATCGGGATGAGCTCGTGACGAGGCTGATGTTGATATAGGGCAAATCTTTGGCATTTGTCGCACTTCTGAACATACTCCTTAGCCTGCTTTAGCATGCTAGGCCAGTAATAGCCCTGAGACAGAGCTCGGTGAGCTATAGTTCTGCCCCCATTATGATTCTCGCAAATTCCCTCATGTATTTCAGCCAAGACATATTATGATTCTTCTGGAGCTAAGCATTTTAACAGAGGTTGAGAATACGACCTTCTGTAAAGGTTGTTGTTCAGGATCAGGTACCGAGCCGCTCTGATTCGGATTCTCCTGGCTTTGTTTTTGGCTTCTGGGAGGAGCCTGGATTGTAGGTACTAGAGGATTGGAGTCATCCAGTTCTGGGGCTGTTCAACAATTTGAGCAATTTGGGCTTCCTCTATGCTAGGTCCTGGCTGGTAGGAGATTTTTACTGTGGAGTTTGCTTCAGACTTTAGGCGGAACGCCATGTTAGCCAAAGCATCTGCTCTACAGTTCTGGCTTCTTTCGATTTTTTGGATAGTGAATGTCTGGAAGGAATGCTTCAAGTGGTTCACCAGTTCGGAGTACCGAAGCATCCTATCATCTTTAACAGAGAATTCTCCCAGGACTTGGCTCACCACCAGCTAGGAGTCTGAGAAGACTTTGAGGTTCTGAACCTCACATTCCAAGGCCAACTTGATGCCTAAGATTAGGGCTTCGTATTCTGCTTCATTGTTGGAAGCTTTGAATCCCAAGTTGACTGCTTTTTCTAACGTGAGCCCATCAGGGGACTGTAGTACCAAGCCTATTCCCGAGCCTTGATTGGTTGACGATCCATCGATGTAGAGCAGCCAGGTTCCTGAAGTTTCGATAAGTTGTGCCTTGTCTTGAAGTGCCGGGGTGAACTCGGCAACAAAATCAGCCAAGGCCTGCCCTTTGATGGAGTTTCGAGGCACATATGATATGTAGAATTCCCCTAGCTCCACAGACCACTTCACTAATCTTCCCGTTACCTCAGGTTTCCTCAGTATTGACTTCAGAGGATAGGCAGTTGGGATTTCAATTGGATGGGCTTGGAAATAAGGTTGGAGCTTTCGAGCTAATATGACCAAGGCGAAGGCTAGCTTTTCCACTTCTAGATATCTTTTTTCTGTGTCAAGTAGTGCCCTACTGACTTAGAATATGGGCCTCTGTACTCCTCTGTCCTGTCTGACTAATGCGGAGCTGACCGCGTTTTCAGAGACTGCAAGGTACAAGAGTAGCTTTTCTCCCTGTACTGGTTTTGATAGAAGTTCTAGAGAGGCTAGATACTCCTTTAGTTCTTGAAAAGCTTTTTCGCATTCTTCCGTCCACTGTAAAGCTTTGTTGCCCTTCAGACTTTGAAGAAAGGTAGGCAGCGATCAGTGGATTTGGAGATAAATCTGCTTAGTGCCGCGATTCTGCCATTCAGTGCCTGAATGTCCTTTCTGGTTTTTGGTGACTTAAGTCCAATCAGAGCTTGGATCTGAGTGGGGTCTGCTTCGATACCCCTCTGAGAGACAATGTATCCCAAGAATTTTCCCTTCGTAACCCCGAAGGTACATTTCGAGGGGTTGAGCTTCATCTTGTGCTGTCTGAGGATATCAAAGGTCTGGGCTAAGTGCTGGAGGTGACTACCTTTCTGCATCTTTTGACCAGCATGTCATCGATGTATACCTCCATGGTACTGTCGAGCAGTGGGCTAAACATCTTGTTCACTAACCGCTGGTAAGTGGCTCCAGCGTTCTTCAAACCAAAAGGCGTTACTCTATAGCAGTAGAGACCTCGTTCTGTTATGAAGGCTGTCTTCTCTTGGTCTGGAGGGTACATCTGAATTTGATTATACCCAGAGTAGGCATCCATGAAGCTCATGAGCTCGTGCCCCATAGTGGCGTCAACCAATTGATCTATCCTTGGCAGTGGAAAGTTGTCTTTGGGGCACGCCTTATTGAGGTCTGTATAATCAACGCAGACTCTTCACTTGCCATTTTTCTTCTTGACCAGCACGGTGTTGGCTAGCCACTCGGGATAGAACACTTCTCGTATCATCCTGGCTTCAAGCAGCCTCTGGACTTCTTCATTTATGATCCGATGCCGTTCAGGAGCAATCGACCTTCTCTTCTGTCTGACTGGTGGGTGATCTGGATCTACCATCAGCTTGTGAGTTATGAGGTTAGGATCTATACCCTCCATATCTTTGGTCTCCCAAGCAAATATAGAGAGGTTGTCTTTCAAAAACCTGACTATGTTCTCCTGCTCGGTGTGTGTTAGGTCTGGGTCGATGGATAAATAACGCCCTTCTGATTCTGAACTGACCAACACTTTGATGGGCTCGCCAACAGGTTTGGCTTGGCTGTCTCGTCCCCTTGGGCTCAGGGATTCTTCAATGCTGGATGGGCAACCTTCCACCTCGGGAGTGTGGGTGAGAGTTGAATCTGTATAGTCCCGAGTGTACTGTAATTGCTATTTGGTGGTCGTCTCCTTGAGTGCAATAGTATGGCACTCCCGGGAGGTTGGCTGACATCCTCTGACAAAGTGTACGTTCTGGTTGTGGACATACTTCAGACACTGATGGAGGGTCGAGGTGACTGCCCCTATCTGGTGCAACCATGGTCTCCCGATTATGATGTTGTAGGGAGATTTCATATTCAACACTATGTACTCTGAGATGGTGGTCTTCTGCCCTTCTCCCTCTCCTACAGTAGTAGGAAGGTCGATTCTCCCCAATGGGGTGCTGAGATTGCCATCAAAAGCTACCATTACGGCAGTGGTGGGCTTGACGTTGTCGTGGTCCATTCCCATCTGTTTAAGTGGCTCATGGAACAATATATTGATAGAGCTACCAGTATTGACCAGGACTCTCCTGATCTCGAAGTTGGCAATTTTGATAGTGATGACAAGGGCATCACTATGAGGGCAATGTACCCCTGCTAGATCCTGTTCAGTGAATTGGATCTCTGGTGCTGGCTTGAGCCTTTTTTCCACATTGGAGATCTGCAATACGTTCGGGGCAGCCCTGGCCTCCCGAGCATATCTCTTTCTCACCCGGTTTGACATTCCTGTAATAGAAGAGTCGGCATAGAGGACGTAAATAACATGGTTGTTCTGCCTATGAGGCTCGTTTCGTCCTTCCCTATGCTCTTGCCTCTACTCGGGTCTCTAGTCTGGCCGTTGCTGAGGCTTGTCTTCTTGAGGGTTCTGCCTTTCGTCTTGCTTGACGAACTCCTAGAGACGCCCCTTCTTTATGAGCTGCTCTATCTCATATCGGAGGGTCCTGCATGTGTTAGTCGTATGTCCATGATCTTTATGGAAATTACAATACTTACTTTGGTCCCAAAGGCTGGGATCTCCTTTGATTGGTTCCGGCCACCTCAGGCTTTCCCGATCACGAATCTGCCGGAGTACCTGGTTAGGTGTAGTGTTTAAGGGAGTAAAGTTAGTGAACTCCCTTGGTCCGGAATTGTACACAGCTCTGGGTGCTGTTCTCTTCTCTGGACTCCTAGCCTCTTCTTGCTAGAGTCTCTTCTGGGGTCCTCCTTCTTGTGATCCTCCCTCTTTGGATTATCCCTCTGGGTCTGGTCTTTGCCCTTCTGGGATGTGCGGTTGGCTTCTTCCAAGTTGATATACTTTTTGGCCCGATCCATTAATGCCGCCATGTCGGCTGGAGGGCTCTTTGTCAAGGAGTCTCTGAAGCCACCGTGAGCAAGTCCAGTAGTTAAGGTAGCTACAAGGAATTTTGGGCTGCAGTCAGTGATCTCCATGAGTTCGGCATTAAAGCGCGCAATGTAGGCTCTGAGGGACTCCTCCTTGGTCTGCTTGACATTTAACAGGAATTCTGGTCCCCTTCTAAGCCTTCTGCTGGTCATAAACCTATCCAGGAATTGTCTACCGAGCTCATAGAAGCTGGTAATTGAGTTCGGAGGGAGGTTGTGGAACCATTTCAGAGTAGTTCCCTTCAAGTTGGTGATGAAAGTCCGGCACATAAAAGCATCAGAGGCTCCATGGAGGGCCATCGTATGCTGGTAGTGCGAGAGATGATCTCCTGGATATCCAGACCCATCGTACAGGGTGAACTTGGGCACCATGAACTTTCTGGGCCTTTCTTCTGACATGATGGCGTGAGTGAATGGAGTGGCAAGTCTTCCGAGCAACCTAGCCAACTCGTCTTGCTTTGGAGGGTTTCGGGGACCTCTCAAAGCAATTGTTCGGTCCATAGACTCGGCAATTTCTTCTACCCTTCGCGGGTCTCTGAGTCTGACATCTTGTAAACCTTGCCTCACAACCTCGGCTTCAGGGTAGTCGGGCTGAATACGTCCTTCGGACGGAAGAGGGTTCCGAACTGAAAGGATTGGTGCTGCATGGGGATGAGGCCCCTGTGGTGCCGAATATGCTCCCGAAGCCCTTAGAGTTGGGGCTCGAGTAGTGCTCCGGTAATGGACGTCAGAGATGAAGGCTGATGTTCCCCAGCTTGGAGTTGTTGACGGCTGTAGATCTCTTCCAATGCGGGCAACACCCTGGGGGTGCCCAGGTTGGTTATTTGGAGCCTGCTCATGGGGCTCTTCATTCTCCGTGGTAATAGGGGGTTGTGTTCCCGCAGCAATGTTGACTGACGGGTTAGGAAGACTCATCCCTTGGTTCTGTGTGAGCGTTGCCAGTGTTCTAGTGATGGCAAGCAACTGTTCCTGCACCAATTCATTGTGTCGTTTGATCGATTCGATCTCTTGTCGCATGGAATCATCCGTTGGCCTCCTTGCTCGTGGAGCAAGCGGCCGACGTTGAGAGCTTTGCGGATTTTGAGTATTCTGTTGCGGTCGGAGATTTAGGGCCATAGTTTTCCGGTGAGGAAAGAGATGAGTTTGTGAATAGAGCACTTAGAGATTAGTCGTTCCCACAGACGGCGCCAAACTGATGCTGCACTTTTCGACTTGCAATAAATGTGGGCTCTGTGACCTATAGAATACTCAGACAAATGATAAGAGGACCACCGGATTGGCTCCGGCGTAGCCGCTCCGATGCTTAAGTAAGTAAAGGGAATTGAAAAACTGTATTGAAAGCCAAAGAATGAGCATAAAAATAAAGCGTACCTTTAGGGTTTAATTTATAGGTCGTGGCCTTCCTAAGTTGATTAGGATTCGATGCCATGAATATAGGGATTTGATCATCGGAGATTGCAGTTACCTTGTGGAGTGTTGTTTCGTAGATAGAGATTATAATCATAGATAGTAGCTTCTTTGTTGAAGACTATTTCCTTATTCCCTGCTTGGTAGTTGTTAAGGAAACCATAAGGTCGGAACCATATGAAATGCTGAATGAATATTGCCCAGAGCATAAGGTCTGGAAGATATGTGCATGAGAATGCCTTGGAGGCTCCGCCTGCACTGTATGACCGAGTTTATCGACTCTGTAGGATATATATATATATATATATATATATATGAGAATGCCCTGAAGGCTGTGAATGCTCTGTATGACCGAGTTTATCGGCTCTGTGTGATATATATATGAGAATGCCCTGAAGGCTTGTGGCTACTCTGTATGATCGAGATTATCAGCTCTGTATGATCGAGATTATTAGCTCTGTAAGCACTCGTGTCTCAAGGTGATTGGTGTGTCTGTTTGTGGTATATCAAAAAGTTAAAATAAATTTAAGAAAAATTAAGTTAAATAATAATTACGTAAATGACATTCAAAGTTAACTAACATGATCATTTTATTTGTAATATCCTTAATTAATATCATGTTCATTAGACCTAAAAATAACTCATAGTTACATCTATAGTTAACATTCTAATAATTAATATTCAATAAGTTAATAATTTATTTTATTTGGGTAACGGGGTATTTTACTATAATTAAATTAATTTAATTATTAAATTTAATATTATATATTTGTTTTGTCCAATTATTTCACAAGTGCCATGGCGGCACAGTGGCACACATGTGGCCCCTTAGGATCCCACACGCTCGCCAAGTCTTAGGTTCGAGTCATGGGGAGTTGCGGCTCCCTTTTATTTTTCAAATTCTTAGTTGCCCAAACAGTGGATAACAGTACTAAACAGCGATAGAATATCCTCTTCCGTCTTTGGTTATTGAATCACGGTTTCCTATACTCGTTGCCAAACTGATTTAAATTTCAAACTTTAACACCCCAAACGATGTTGTCCCACTAAAGAGCCAAACCTATTTTATATTTCAATCGGGGCCCAACCCGAGACCCAACTCGATTCAACACTGTTCATCGTCCCCATCGCAAAGGTCATTGTAGCCCTAGTTTTCTAAAATTTTAATCTCTTGTTTTGTGCATTTCTAAGCATCCATCTCCTTTGCTTTCAATTTCAAACAACTCCTAGGGTTCTAACTCAACTTTCTTAATTGATTTAGAGTATCAAATCGAGTGCAAAAGCTCAATCACACTTAAATATGGCATCCTTGCAACTCGACTGTACACCCTCATTTTTGCACCAAAATGCCCGAGGTTTGGCCTGCTCTGTTCCACGCCACAAGGGCTTCACAACTGTGTTCCAAAAATCGGGCTTAGTGTTCGATTTCGAGAAGTGAGGTTTCACGACCGTGACTGCAACTCGAGTTATCTCCTCTTGTTTTGGTCTATTTTTTATAGCCCCTTTTGGGTTGTAACCCTGAGATGGTCTAGATCGAGCACTTGCGAACCAATCCTAGATCGGTTCTAGTTGGTTCAGGCCTGAGCTCGGGGTTGCCATTAATGACGGGTTTCGTGGGTTTCTATCATTCTAGCCCTCCTAGGTCTCCTTTCCACCTCCCAAACCATAACACAATACTCAAACAGTTCATGCATGCCTCTTTAATCCTATAATATTACATGTCAATGTAAAAAAAATTCTTAGAGAGAGAAAACAAATGGGTTTTACCTTAGGTTGTGGGTCTCCTTCTTTAGCTTGGTTCCGAGTTTTTGCCTTCTTTGGGTAATTTTCAGAACTCACACGTCTTCCTCTTCCTTCTTTCTTTTTCTTCTTCTTCTTCTTCTTCTTCACTCTCTCTCTACTCTCTCCCTCTCTCTCTAGTCGTCTGTATGTACATTCAATGGCAATTTCTGATCACATGCAATGTTTACTCATTTCTCACCTATATATATATATATATATATATATATATATTCTGATTGTGCATAATTTCTAATTGGGAAAGGTAGTGGTCCAATGAGGTATTGACACCTCAGCTTTTGAGCATGTAGACTTGGGCTTAATATAGGTTATATATATATATATATATCTTGTGAGATATATAGCACAAAAGTGTTGTAACCCAGTTGGTAATCTTTTTGGGTAATAAAATCCTTTCTTTTTTTGATTTAGGGTTCAAATCATTTGGCCAAAATTTTGGCCTTATTGTCTTCCTTTCTCTCTTCTTATGCCTTGTTTGGCATTTTGGGTGTGTTTGTTAAATTTTTGAAGTTGTATTTCAATTGTCTTAGAAATCTCTTGGTATTTCTCGCCGTGTTTTTTATTTTTGTGTGCTTCCTTTTTATGTCATTAATTTTATTTTTGACACGTTACATCGTGTTTTCTTTATACCAAAAATATTTGTATTTATCGAAAAATTCTTGATTAAATTTGTTTTACTCATGTATTACGCTAGTTTTCCCAATTGCACTTCGTGCACTAATATTAATATCCATGGGTTACTAATTTCAATTTAAGATGTCTAATTAACTAATATATAATTAATTTCATAAAAACGGGCATTAACGTAAATTATTTTGTCCTAATTACGTTGGCATATTGCACTTTCTCATTCTTTATGGGATACATCTCTATCATAAGCCTATCCTTCCTTTGCCTTTCCTTGCTCTCTCCATTTTCAAGCTCCTTTTTATCATACTTTATTCTTTCATCTTTCTTGAAAGAACATTTTTATTGGAGATCAAAATCACATTCCTTAAAAAGATATGACCAACCATGTTCCATCTCCCTACAACCATCACAAACATAACTGCTAGAATTTTTTATATTATTTTGATTACTACAATAATTTATTATTTCTTTTCAGATTCTAAAACTTATAGGCCCAAATAGAGTTTCTTCTATTTAGGCACTCCAATGTGATCTTTAAGTGAGACTTTACTTTCCAAATAGAGAAATTTATTTTGTAGGGTATAAAAGGGAATTATTAATAAAATAATAAATATTTTATAAGAAAATTTTACTCGACAAAATAATTAGCATCATATAAAACTTGGGTAAATTTGTTGCACCAACACTTCAACAAATTGAAGGGACTTTATCATTTGATAATAATTTCACTCTATATCTATAATTTTTACATCAATAATGGGTGATCCAATCATTACCATAAAATATACTTCTAAGAAATATAAGGTTAATTTTAGAGATACAAAAGCAAAAATCTTAACATTTTTACAAGTTTGGTTTTATTAATGCATCTCCTTCAATGAATCTTAATCACTATAATATATAATGATAATTGAGTTAAGGAAGCAAAGTTGTGATTGGCTATCCAAATCTAGAGTACTCTGGTCTAGTTAAAAAAAAGGTGTATGTTAAACGCTTATATATTTTTGAATCAAAATTAGAGAAAAATGAAGGGGATTGCCAATTGAGTGATAAAATGTGATTATCAATTGATTCATTATAAAGAATCTAATCAAGATGCAAAAAAAGAAGCTAATTTAGATTTTAAGATTGAATGATTTGGATTTTTTAAAGATAGGCTCTATGCCCTCATTTCAGTAGAAACATATTATGCTATTAGATATAGGTAGCTTTCCTTATATTAGGATTAGCTAATTTCACTTATAATTTCTTTGTCTTTTTTTTCCCCTTTCTCCTACTTGCTTAGGTGTGTTTGATCTTTCAAGAAGGTAAAAATTTCATATTCCCTTCTTATCTAGTAATGTCTTTTGAAATTAATAAACTAATGTAGTTTTAGTAGTACACAATTCCAAAATTAGCAAATCAAAAGCCTTCTACTTGCTAAGCATTCTACATTTTGGATTTTTCCTTCTTTATTTTAAGCTCCATGACCTTTCACCATTTATTATTGATAATTATGACACCATTCTGCATGCACATCATGTGTATGCTATCATTTATTCCTATAGGAATCTGTTACAAATGAATGTAATAGTAGTCCTTTAGTAGAAATATTAATCTAATGATATAATGTTATGTATAAAATAAATTATTCTAACATATAAAAAATTATTTTATTTATTTTTAATTATATCGAATCAATAAACATATTTAGATATAGCATATTCCTGGTACAAATTAAAAAATTGAATAGCTGTCAAAAATCAATAAAAGTATCTTGAAAAATATTAAAATTGTGTAAGTTTACAAATTAATATTAAAATCAAATATTAGTGGGATTGTTGCTGTCAAATATAATCAAATAGAAACAAAATCATTTCTAACTAAAAAAATACTAAAAATTAATAAAATGACACACTAATTTAACCATACGAACTAATGTAAAATATACTTATTTCACAGCAAAAAAGGAATCAATTTTCATAACTAATCATCTACCCCGTTAATACTTTATAAAAAAAAAAAACCATTTTAATAGTTGACTCGTAGAAAGCTACTAGAGAAAGGGGGGAAGAGAGGGAGAAAGTTTCAATAGTTTTGCTGCTATTTTTGGTTGGGACTACCAATCCTCTCATCTCTAAACTCTTAAATCAATTGCGACAACCCTTCATATAATAAAAAATTTAAAAGAAATTAAGAAAAAGTCTATGTGAAGGGAAAGTTTTTAGCGTTTCTTTCTCCACATTTTTCCCCTATAATACAAAACACAATTATTGATTTTGAGTATTTTAAAAGAATGTCATAGAGAGAAGATTAATAAAGCATGTTGTGTTCAAGATTGCATCAACAATGAAAAGGAAAGAAAATGAAATAAATTGATGTTATTATTATATGTCCGTGAATAAGGTATGGAAGTATTGAACTTCAAAAGAGGTTGGGACGTATATTGGTTTGTATTTTGACCGACATGATTATATTGTTAACTCAAATAATAGAAAAAGTGTTGGCAATAGTCCACTAATATCAAAAGGATATCATTAATAATTTTTAATGCCAAAGAAAGAAAAATTACAACATTCATAAAATTGTTGATGTATAGAGTAGGGTCGATGCTACTAAGATTGTCCCCATTAGAGACAGTTCTTCAATTTAGAACTCTTGAATTTCTTTTTTTTTTTTATATGACTTCTATATTTCTTTATAATTACTTTTTTTTGAAGTATCCTCGAGTTTTCGATTTCTTACATTTTTCTTCATTTACATTTTTTTAAAAAAAACAATCAATTTTAAAGGAGTCTTATTATCAACAATTCTATTATAATTCAACATTGAGATGATAAAAATCTAATTATGTTGATTTTTTATTTCCACTATGTTTTTTTTCTTTCATTTAATTATTTATTTATTTTTAATAATTATTTTTTCTACTAAGATTAAGATTCTAAAATGTCTTTTGTATTTGAATTTTTTTGGATTTGTTTTCTTCAAGTTCTATTTATTTGGATTTTTTTGTTATTTTCTTCCTCTACATTTTTTCTTTTATATATTTATTTTTTTTTTCCTTTTTTTTTTTCAATTTCACTTCTATTTGTTTCTTGCACAATTCTTTTTTTTCTTGTAGAAGTCTAAAACTATTTGATCTCATTTGTTTTTCTGATTATTTATCATGGGAGCCATGAGCAGCAATTTCTAAAGCAACCCAAAAAAAGAAAACACATAATCAGCAGTGATTAGATTTTAATATTTGATAGATGCTAGAAGGTTACATTCCCTCTAAGAAAAGAAAGACTAAATTATACATAAGAAACAAGGGTAATTGAGAATGATTTCTTGATTATCAACTACAACAAGAAGAAATTTAAAAAATAAGGCAAAATTAATGCAGAAAACTTGTTAATTATTATGTATACGTACCAAAGGCTTCATCTTGAAAGTTATCGGGCCCCAATCGGTTGATCAAGACATTTATTCGAGATTATATTCAATTATTATGTTACATGGCTTCATCTTGAAAGTTAGCATTTTCATGACTCGAAACCCACCCTATACGGATCAGGGACACGCGATCAGGGGCAGGGGCTAGCAAGCCGTCTCCCGCTAAAGGATCTCAAACACCAATTAATTAATCCTTAATGCATGTCATGCCATTAGTTAATTTAGTATCATCATCATTGTATAGTTATACATACCATGATAAAAGTAAGTGTTTAAATTACAAATCCTTAATACAAAAACTATAACTAGGACGTGGACACTATGGGAGAAATAAGACTGAATTACTCTTAGTCTAATTACATTTGCATAAAAAAATGTCCACCATTACTTACAACGGAGGATCTGTGGGCAAAATGTGGTGCCTATTCGTAGTGCACGCCCTATGGTCCTTTTGTAGTATCCTTTCCTGAAAAAAAAATGATATATCTAGAGTGAGCTAACTTAGCTCAGTAAGTAAATTTTCTCACTCTGCCACGGGTCAGTGTCAGTTTAAACAAAAAATAATGACAAGGGTAAGCAAAGGATATAATATCACAATAGCCAATCACCAAGAGTGTGAATCACTAGAAATGACCCGTGGGTCCAAAAGGCACATCCCGTAGTTGTCACGCCCCGAAATTCTGACCGAAACCCGAGGTGCAACCGATGAATAGAAAGTAAATAAAATGAAAGTTAATTAATTTGATTTACAAATTTACGACAAATTAGATAGAGTTTTTTAATTTTCATAAAATTTTGGCAGAACCTCCTCTATTTTTCGGGCCTTTTTCCTCCTGATAATCACAATACATTACATATATACAAACACATCACAATCCATCCTCACTCGATGGCCACAATTCATGAAAATTAAACACGCATTCTTTTCCTTTAACATACATACATATAAGACACACTCCACAATTATCTCCTACATACAGTTTGGGCTTAAGCCCCTATATTACAAAAGTATACCCCAAGTGCTATACACTCTTCCAAATTTCATTTCCTTTCTTTTCTCCAAGACCTCTTCTAGTCCCACGTACTAGGAGCTTTACCAAAAACCTGTGCCCACGAATGGGTCAGCGCCAACATGCTGGTATGATATAATGCTAATGCAAGGAACAAAATCAAGGCGTGGCGTGTGCAAGTGTACATTCATTTCTACATGCCTCCCTAATCATTTATACAATATGATGGCAATATGCATGTTGCATCCAAGTAAGGTATGGCGTGTGCAAGTGTGCATTTATATCTACATGCTTTCTAAATCATCCTAGCAGTGTAATGACAATAATCCACATGCCTTCTAGATTACTCAAACAACGCAATAGGAATAATCCACATGCTATCCCAATCATCCTAATAATGTAACGGTAGTAATCCACATATCATCCAAATCATCCAAATAATGTAACAACAGTAATCCAAATGTCATCCAATCATTCAAACAATATAACAGCAAGTATTCCCATGTCCATGCAATGTGATAACAGCGCGCATAATGCACCCACGCAAACTCTATGCCACATCCATGTCAACTCTATGTCATCATGTCATCTCTATGCCACACCCTGATGTAATGAAAATACGCGTGACTCACCCACGCAACTCAACGCCGCATCATGTCAACTCTATGCCACACCCTGATGTAATGAAAATACACGTGACTCACCCACACAACTCAATATCACACCCATGTCTCAATCACGGAACACATCCAATAGACACTGGGTAACATCCCCCGTTTACGGAACACATCCGATGGAAACTGGGTACCATTCCCCGTTTACGGAACACATCCGATGGAAACTGGGTGCCATTCCCCATTTACAGGAACACATCCGATGGAAACTGGGTACCATCCCCCGTTTACGGAACACATCCGATGGAAACTAGGGTACCAATGCTCATTCACAGAACACATCCTGATTAATACACAGCACCACGTGCTCAACCCACAACATATGAATAATAAAAGCCACAACGTCCGAATAATAAAAGCCACAACGTCTGAATAATAAAATCCATAGTATCCGAATAACAAAAGCCACAACATCTGAATAATAAAATCCACAACATCTGTATAATAAAAGTCACAACATCTTAATGATAAATCCACATCTGAATAATAGAATTCACAACATCCGAATAATAGAAGTCACCACATCGGAATAATAAAAACACTTTCACATGAACATAATACAGTGCCAAATCAACGTAACTAGGTACTCAAATCACATATCCATATCTAAATAACTCACAGAAAAGATATGCTGACCACAAACTGTACTAACATACAAAACAAGTCATATTTCTATGGAATAACAGGAAAGCATACATGTGCCGAATCGATCAACTTTAGGTTCTGTTCTAAAGCAAGTATTCCCTATATGATTTTCTAGTATTAAATGAACACATGCTTCATTCAGTCAACATGGCAATTGTTCCTAACTTAATTCTATTCCTTACTTAGCAAAATATCATACCTGACTAGGGTGTGTCTCAACCCTAGAAAGCTGTGTCCACCACTCTCTCAACCAGTCAGTGAACAACTCAACCCTCGTACTGTATCCGTCGAGGATATTGAATCGTCTTCTCCTTTCCCGTCAGTGTTCCCTGTTAGTTCTGCTGTCCGGATCCCATTTTGCCAACTATAGACGCAACCCGTTGAACAGATTTCCCATGACAAATTGTTACTCGGAGGAGAATCAAGAACTGCCTTATATGCAGGATTCGACATGGTAGTTGCACCCAACACACTAACAGGTTCGCTAGCAGCGAAGAAACTCTAGGGCTTAGTTCTAGCCTTGACCCCATACTCAAAGTGGATAATCGAATTACTACATACATTCCTCACCGTGCCATCATAACAGATAACAACATCCCGAAGGATGGCCATTAAGTTTTTGAATAAAGTTCCAGGCTCAGTCAACCCTCTAGATGAACGGACAATAACTTCTCCGCTTGAAATTGAGTGAGCCATCTCCACCTAAATTTGCATCATTAGACTCTTCTGCTGCTTTCATAACTGCCGCAGTAGGTGTTGCAATAACAGCTCTAATTGCTGCTACTTCTTTCCCTTCTGAAATTCCCTGCGACAATACTTGGCTGTAAAGACAGCAGCCCTCAAGCTAACAATTTCATCCCCTACGGAAACAGCTCAAGCCTTCTTCTTCCCACCAACACATCGACAATAACAGCAATACTAAATCACACCAAAATCCCAATTCAGAACTCAACCTCTTAACTTTCATCTCCGTCAATTTTCTTAGCAACCAAAATGGCAAGAACAGAGACAGCGACCGAACCTACCCCTACTCTGAGATTACCCATTGATCATTTAATCCTGCGCTTGGGCCATTTCAGAATTTTTTTCCGCTAGAACTCCATCCTAGACCTTCATCTCTGCTACAGCCATCACCAATGTAGCAGGCTAAAGCCATCATCAATCTATTCAAAGCAACCTCTATCCGTCATCACTCCGTGCAGCAAACTACTCCCAATATTCACATCGTCTGCCACCCATCGCTTCACACACACAGAGATTAAATACATTCACACACCAACCTACTTCCCACATTTCAGTAAAATCTCACGGCAGAATCCCCCTTATCGCACCATACTGCTCTCGACAACGCTTCCATAAATCTCTCTTTCTCCAACTCGACACGCAACCAACACTACTGCCAAATAATTGTTGCCCAAATCTGGAACCTCATCTGCACCGTTACACACACACTACACCAATAATCGAGCCCCCAACAGAACCCAACATCACGGCATCACCATCACCATCACCATCACAACCACCAGGCACTGCTCATCAAACCCCTATGATCTTCCCAACAATTTGACACACAAAAATCCCTTATTCATCCATGATTTCCTAACCAAAATCAACAAAGAAAAAGCCTTACAAAATCAGGAGTCCCATTACAGGAAACCCAAAATGAAAAATAAATAGAAGAAGGTTCTTATGGCAGGGTCGTCCAACAAAGACAACCAAACTCTCACTACCACCATCGCCGTCTTCCCATCAACCCACTGTATCGTCACTCCCTGCTTAAACAAGAGACCCAACACCCATACAACCGTGCCATCAAATTCTTCTTTCACCGACCAAAACCGAGTTGAATGTAGCCCATCAAAAATCTGAATCCGCGAGAACGCCGAATCGACTGATGCGGCAACCGTGCACTGTTTGGCCTTGGATTGACGGACCAGAATCGTTGGCAATGGAGACCAACCTAGTACGCGAGAAGGCTGAGATCACCGTCGGATTCGCACTTCTGATCAACAACTTTCGGTGCCACGCCGAGACGATCGTCTCACCCACCACCGCTCCTCCGTCGCCCCTCTTCTCCCCTTCCCTCCTTGCCGCACTACCTCTTTCTCTTTCTTTTGTTTCTTTTCTTTTTTCCCCAACTTCCTCAAGAAGCTTTCTCATTATATCTATGTATATACATACATTAGCCCCTCACGTGCCCAGCAGCTTCGGTTGCTTCCTTATGTGTTTTATATGTGTTATGTGTTTATATATATATATATATATATACACAAAATCCAATATATTTATATGTGTTTTATTTATTGCCGTTTTAATATTTTATTTCATAAAATATTAATCTATGAAGACTCGGCATCATAATTATTTCCGCTGTATCGGTTTAATATTTTGTTCTATAAAATATTAAATTATAATATGCCGATAAAGCCAGGAATTTATTCTGCCAACAGTGGGTCCCTGTTAATGCCTTATTTATTTCCACATAATTCCCATAATCTAACTTGAATAAAACTAAAATAAACAAATAATTAAATAATTAAAAAAAAAAAATTTCCCCATTTTTCCAGGTCTCTACAGTAGTAGTTTGATACAAATGATGTAAATAGTGTAACAAATCAATAAAAGGGATCAACCTATGCAACAGTCAGCTACCATAAATCACAAGATAGAAATTCGAGTCCAAGGATAAGCTTGCAAAGCATATCATCAACCAAAGACTGCATTATCAGATTATGATTTAACAAAAGATATGAGATACTAATAGAATAGATGCTATCAACAAATAGGGCCCGGTTACCCCAAAAGCACTCATCCAAGTTTACCCCCTTCTAGGGTTCCTGAATAGCACTAGAGCTCTTATCATATATCATATCCTCTATGGACTAAGTGTTGGGTATCATTCCCAATCATCGACCCGTAGATCGAAAAGCATCTATAGAATTAGATAGATGTTGTGACAGACATAACTCCTGGCACTCATAATAATATCATGGTCAACAGAATTCCACAAGGGATGTACATATATGTGGAAGATCAAATTCTCAGCAATGAGAAACATAGCAATTTTTTAATATATAAAACAAGGTAAATGAAAAAGTAATCACATTAGGACATTGGCAATCGAATTCTCATCATATCCACAAGGTAGAACATGCATCAAATTGTGAAAATCAATAATGTCAGGTATGTATAGAATACAAATTGGCAGCATTGAGGAAATAAAATTGTGACATGGCTAAGAATTACCACATGATAGAGTTCGGGTTTACTTACCTCAAAAATAGTTTATCTTTCCTTCAAGAGGAATTAGACTTCCTTCTTTTTTTCCTTTTGATGTTCTTATAAACCAGGAAATATTATTTAGTTCGATATCATTCATAGACTTAATCTAATTTTATTGATGCATTTATGATCTTTTAGTCTCGCGTGTCATATTTTAAATCTATGGACTCATTTACCCTCTATTGGTAGCATTGTTGTACCTTTAAAGTGTCCTAAAAATAGCCAATTTCATATTTCAATATTTTAGGTATTTTATTTAGCAAAACGGACTCCATCGTTGAGTCCAAAACGTCGAAAAACCTTAGGGTAGGTACTCTCATAATTTTTGGAGGTCATTTGATGGCTTTATTTAACCTTTAGGACATTTTTGGGATTAGTCTAGTTTGTCCGTTCATATTTTTTGAGATTTAATTTCACAATTTGGACTCCGCCATTGCATCCGGAATGTCCAAAAATATTGGGTTACACTGTCTTTTTATTTTATTCGGACATCGAAAATATTTTACTAAATTAAATTACGTTATTTTATATTATATATATTCGAGTATCATTTTAACAAAGTGCCTCAGTGGCATAGTGGTTCACACGTGGGGTTTAAGACCCTCACGTGCAAATAGTCCTAGGTTCGAAACTGGGGAGCTATGACTCCCTCTTTATTTTTTTGATTTTTCTTTGGCCAAATAGTGAATAGAGAGACAAAACTAGAATATGATATCCCAACCTCGCATAGGTTATTAAATCAAGGTCCTATTCTTGTAGCCAAACAGCCTCGTTCAGTTTTAAAATAAAAACCCTAGGGCCTAAATGACGCCGTCCCACTAAACCAAATGTGCGATTGGGTGGGTTTCGACTTGAACCCGACCCGTCTTTATTCACCTTTTTCCCCTTCATTCTTGCTATTGTTGCCCTAGTTATAGGTTTTAGAAAAGTCCTATTTCACGTAGTTTTAGAAATCCATTTCTTCTACTTTCAAATCCTATGGATTCCTAAGACTCTAAGTGAGGTTTTGACATTAGTTTAGAAGGTCAAATTGAGCTCAAAAACTCCCTTGGGATTTTGATTCCTCTTTGGTCATAGGGTTTATACATGGTCATTTCTTGACCAAAACTGATGGGGTTGGGCTCATTGGGTTTGTCTCACCATGGGGGTTCATCTTGCAATCACAAAACACGGTTTTGGGTTCTTTTTAAAGGAGTTGGTCTCCATACCCATGACTGTAACTTGAGGTTTAGGGGTCTTCATTTGGGTGTTTTGGTCACGGCACAAGGGTTTTATAACCATCATGAAACCTAGTTTCTGTCTTGAGCAACAAAAATGCATTTAACATAAGTTGGTTCAGACCTGCTCCATTGGAGGTCTAACAATGGCAGTCACCAATTTGCCTAGGTTAAACTATCCCAATTTACTCCTATTTTAATGTAACACATATCATGATCACATGAATGCAATTTAGAGTCATCAAAGTATACAAATAGTACTATAGCATCCATTTTTTTCTAAGAGAGAAAATCTGAATTTTAGAGTTTTTTACCTTCAAAATGGGTGATCTCTTTTTTCTAGGGTTCAAGCTGCCGAATCCCCAAGATCAACTCTTAAGCTTGCATGCATGCAGCCTCTTCTTCCTCCTCCTCCTCCTCCTCATTCTTCTCTTCTTCTTCTTCTTCTTCACTTTCTCTCTCTCTCTACACGCACACAATACACACACTCTAGGTCTGTTATGCCTTATACTCACACACATTATGAAAGGCATACATATTATACATATATATACACATGTCACACACACACACACACACACACATATATATATAGATTTGCTGAGGTGTTGCATGAGATGTAATTGGATGAGAGTGTGGCCCAATGAGGTGCTGGCACTTCAATTTTGAGCATACCGATTTGGGGCTTAATAGGGTTTATTTATATATATATATATATATATATATGAATATATATATATATATATCTGGTGAGACATATAGCACAAAAGTGCTTGTAGCCCAACTAATAATCTTTTTGGGCTTAGAATCCTTCCCCTTTTTTGGTCTAAGGTTTAAACATTTTGGCCTTATTTTCTCCATTTTTCTCTTCTTATGCCTTGTTTGGCATTTTGAGTATGTTTGTTAAATTTTTGAAGTTGTATTTCAATTGTCCTAGAAACCTCTTGGTATTATCGCTATGTTTTTCAGTTTTTTATGCTTCCTTTTCATGTTGTTAATTTTATTTTTGACACGTTATATCGTATTTTATTTATACCAAAAATATATCGTATTTATTGAAAAAAATTTAATTAAATTTTTTTGCTTGCGTATTGCACTAATTCGCCCAATTTCACTTCGTGTACTAATTTTGTATTCACAAGCTATCAAGTTCTTTTTAAGAAGTCTAATTAATTAATATCTAATTAATTTCATAAAAATGGCATTTAACGTAAATCACTCTACCTAATGGGGTCGGGATATTACAAGCATGCCCTAATTGGTTGATCAAGCTATCAACATCGCTAACCCTGACCGTTTCTACCTCTCCCCATCGTCGCTACGGCTTAATAAAGCTTAATTAATTAATAGTTTACAATTTCATCATTTCGTAATCTTTTAAAAAATTCACGCGAACTTAATTCTCAAAAGTAAGTCGCCGTAATCGAAAGAGATCCTCAAAAGCAAGACATGGCAGTCATAGTAGTAGTGAAGCTGTCGAAACGCAACTATTGTTGCCGAGGCTTTGAAAAAGAGTCTTCATATGAGATCATCCAAATCAGAATCCAATGCAATGCCCACAAGGTAATCTCTTTTTGCTTCAACACAATGCTCTGATGGAGAAGAAAATACAAGAGTCACAAAAATTCAAGATGTTCTATAGTAATGTTCTATTTTCTTCAGTTTCTCTTTGTTGTGAACTCTTTGTTGTGAATGACAAAACTGGAGATTGATGGGATTTCAAGAGTCGCAACAGTGGTATAAGGAATTTGAATAGTCGCTGTTGCAACAGTGAGGATAAGGAATTTGAATAGTCACTACACTGGTTCGTGGAGAAGAGTATGCTTACCTGGTTGATTTTTAATGGGAGATGTAGTGGTCAATTTATTATTTAAATATTTTGGTCAATTTAATAAAAGTATAAAACACTTGAGAAAACACGTATGAGTTTCTATACTTTTATAGGTAGTATAGATATAGATATAGATATAGATATATGAAATTTCTCAAATTCCGATGGATAAAAAATCCTCGACCCTTTTGTAACATGTGTGTCCTCTCTGGACCCTGCACTTGAACGTTGATGCCACAACTCCATGTATTACAATCTTCTATCTTTCCAAGACTAAAATGGATGATAATGAAAAAATATATAATGCCAAAAATGGTTTTGATTCTTTTGAATTACTAGCATAGATATTATTCTTTCTTTCTTTATACAAAGGTGTGTAGTGAAAGAACAGAAATCACGTGAAATGGACATTTACATCACTTAAATAAGATCCTACACACCTAATAGAGTTTAGGAAGTGTAGTTAATAACCAATAGTCTTTCATGTTGAATTACTAGAAATTGATTCACTTGTGGGACAATTATGCGGTGATCTCAATGGTTAGATGGATAGGCACATTAGTAACATGGTAAAGAAAAGTGTAACTTATTATTTGGGAGCATTGTGATGTGACTATTCAATAATTTCTCTGATTTGTGAACCCTGCTACCACATGTGTGTAGATTCTTATTATTATTATAATAAAAAATTAAATTGTTGATTGTTTATATTTCCATATACTTGACTCTGGAAAAAAAAAAAAAAACAACAGGTGGCTTCGGGAGCTACCTCTTTGGAATGAGTGAAGTTGTTGCGAAACAGTCACAAGTAGCCAATGATCCACAGAATATTAAGAACCCAAGTTTGCGTTGGATGATTGCATTTCTTTTCATTGTTAGTTTCCTCGGCCTATTTTCTGTGCTGCCTCTACGAAAGGTATTCTCCATCAACTTATCTTCCCACACAGTGACCCTATATAACCAGGAAAGTCCAAAAACCACAAGCAGCTAGGCTTCTTTAGCATAAAATATCAACATTGTTAAACTAAAAGAAATACCAAATTTAGCACATATATATATATATATATATATATATATATATGTCTAGGACTTGTTAACGGAAATATGTATTTGCTACAAGCAAATCCCGAAGGACTAGACAATCATCACCTTCCCTCAATATATATATATATATATATATATATATATATATATATTAGTTTTGATATATGCATGTTAGATTTCAATTCTGTGAAATCTATCTGTGTTCAGATCATGATCATCGACTTTAAGTTGACATACCCGAGTGGCACTGCAACTGCTCACCTCATCAACAGCTTCCATACTCCACAGGGAGCCAAGCTAGCCAAGTATGGTTTTCACATGTTGCACTTTCATCATCTGATTTTATTGATTAATTCAACATTAATCTTATTCTCATTATTCCACTACTGCATGAGCTAATTTTTAGGAAGCAAGTGAGAACATTGGGCAAGTTCTTCTCCTTCAGCTTTTTGTGGGCTTTCTTCCAATGGTTCTTCACTGCAGTGGATGAAGAGTGTGGCTTCAAAAATTTCCCCACATTTGGCCTCAAAGCATATGATAACAGGTAAACACGTGTATTGCAGATAATGATTGATCAAATTAAACTAATGTTTTATGTCGGTGTAATAATCTCCAATAGCAAATGACTAGTATTTTTTTATGACCTTAATTATCAAAAAGTTTATATAGATTTAAATTAAATTTTTAAATAATTAATAAATAAATTATATCTTTTATACTTGAACTTTATTCTGAATTTTACTTTAAATTTTTTTAATTTTAAGTCTCATTTTAATTATATCCTTCCATCATAATTTCTCATCTAATATGGATGAAAAAAAATTAGGCCCGTTGTACATGTAAATTTAAGGGATAATAATGTAAAATTCCTTTCTTTTCTTTTCATGTTCATACCTTACTTTTTCTTTTTTTCTTTTTTTTTTTTCCTTTTCTTTTTGTGTCTATATATATATATATATATATACACTACGTATGTGTGTGTGTATATATATGTATATATATACATGTGTAACTGTGTGTATGTGAACTAAAGATGAGAGAGAGAGAGACACATTTGACAGGTTAGAGAGAGGCAGAGGAAGCCAAACCCATTTCATGGTTGTGCAATATATATATATATATATATATATATGTGTGTGTGTGTGTGTGTGTGTGTATAGTGTGTATTTACATATAGAAAATGGGTGTATATATATACCTATATGTGAAAGAAATCAAATGAGATTTTTCTTTTATGATGGAAAACAAGGGACAGTAGAGATGCGCATCTGAGTTGTATATACCATATATATATGTGTGTGTATGTGTGTGTGAGATGCATATATCACAGAAGAAAAATTCAAGAAGCAAACAGGATAGAGTTTATTTAAAATTAAATTAAATTTGCCCATGGAGACTCCAAGAGCATAACAAGGAGTGGTGGGCATGGAAGGGACTCTTACTAGTAGAGAGAATAGAAAGAAAGTATAAACGGTCTGCCTCCCCTCTCTCTGTATACACCTACGCACCATATAGATGCTCACACCATCCACCTCTCATCTCGTTCTCTATACGTATAAATACATATACATACATATAGATATATAGATATGTATATACACACACACACATATATATAAAAACTAAAGAAAAGAGATGAAATAGTGGAGGCGAGAAAACAGGGGTGAACAGAGGTGGGAAGAAGAAGAAAAAAAAAGGAAAGGAAAAGATAAACATGATCTAGATTGTATCAAATAATTTAGTATGGCTTCTCTTTATGAATTACAGTGCAAATTGGGATGAAAAATTCAAATCAAATACAGTTTATTGCTTGAAAATTTGTTATGGAGATCAATTAGATTTTTTGAACTATAAAGAAACCTTTTTAAAGATAATAATGTGAAATACGATTCACAAGTTACTTACACCAATGGCAGTACTTCAATTGAGGATGCCGGTTGAACCTCTCGTTTGCTATAGAATAACAGTTCCTTTAATGTTTGACAGAGCGAAAGTTCTCATTTTAATTGAAAATAATTGGACACACAACATTATCTCATTTAACTTAATTGATCTCTTTATTAATATTATTATCTGAAACTAATATCATGAACCATTTTTTAACAGTTCTTGGAGAGAGAAAAAGTGCTGAGAGAGATATGAATTAAGGGAGGCGGAAGGTCAAGCTCTTTTATATATGATAACTGAATAATCTTAAAAGTTTATATATATATATATATATATATATATAAAATTTCAGAAAGAGAAAAAAGAATTTAAAAAAAGCCTCATCGTCCTCACTATACAAAATAGCAAAACATTTTCAAAACATGAGCTTTCTGGAGAGGGCTGGTCTCTATGTTATTTGTTCTTCTTGTTCCTTTTTTTTTTTTTTTTGGGTGAATATTTACAATTGGTTTTTATACACCAGTACATTTCACTATTTTCTACCACTAACAAGAAAAATGACTTGAAACTACGAGGATCAGAAGTTCAGAACTGTGAAATGCATAAGAATTGAAGAATTGAAATGGATAGTAATTTTACTTTACTATCCTTAAAATCGGCATGTGGAACGCACAGTGATATTTTTTTCGTACATGTTACTTTGATGGAAGGATGTAATTAGAATGAGACTAAAAAATTAAAAATTTAAAAAAAAGGATTAAAATGAAATTCGAAATAAAGTTCCAGATTGAAATATGTAATTTATCCCATAACTAATTATTTAACTTTCTTTGTGGTGTTAACAGGTTTTACTTTGATTTCTCTGCTACATACGTGGGGGTAGGGATGATCTGCCCCTATATAATAAACGTCTCTGTATTGCTTGGAGCAATTCTGTCATGGGGTATAATGTGGCCTCTCATCCAAAATAGAAAGGGAGATTGGTATCATGACCCTAGCCCTTCCAACCTCGATAGCATCCAAGGTTACAGGGTAATGTCCCCCGACAGTCCTGTTTATCTTTTTGCCAATTGGAAAAACTTGAAATCCAAAGAAATTACAGGAAATCGATCATTGTAATTAATCCACAGATCAAACTATAGATAGTAATAGTTGCATCCTCTTTCTTTCATTCATGCTTTGTCTAATCTAATGTAATTGTACCACAGGTTTTCATTGCCATTGCAATGATCCTTGGAGACGGACTCTACAACTTCTTTAAAGTAGTTGCTCAAACAATTAAGGGCCTGTCTCGACAACTCCGGAACAAAGACTCTAGCACCATTCTCCCTTTAGCGGATCGATCCTCTCCTCAAGAATTATGTTCCTCTTTTGACGATCAGTGCAGGACCCAGCTCTTTCTCAAAGACCAAATACCAACATGGCTAGCAATCAGTGGATATATTGTACTGGCTGCTATTTCCACAGCATCTCTTCCCCACATTTTTTCACAGCTAAAGTGGTACTTTATCTTGGTCATTTACATCTTCGCCCCCTGTCTTAGCATTCTGTAATGCCTATGGATGTGGGCTCACTGACTGGTCACTCGCCTCAAGTTATGGGAAGCTTGCCATTTTCACCATCGGAGCATGGGCCGGAAAATATCATGGTGGGGTCCTTGCTGGTCTTGCTGCTTGTGGGGTCATGATGAACATTGCCTCCACAGCTTCTGATCTAATGCAAGATTTCAAAACGGGGTATTTGACCTTAGCTTCACCCAGGTCAATGTTTGTGAGCCAAGTGATTGGGACTGCAATGGGTTGTGTAATTTCTCCTTCTGTCTTTTGGCTCTTCTACAAAGCTTTCCCTGATCTTGGGGTTCATGGCTCAGCATACCCAGCACCTTTTGCCATTGCATACAGAAACATGTCAATATTGGGTGTGGAAGGGTTTTCATCTTTGCCAAAGAACTGTCTCCTGCTATGCTATGTGTTTTTCGCTGGAGCAATGATTATCAATGCCATCAAAGATGCTACACCAAAGAAATGGGCAAAATTTATCCCTCTTCCAATGGCAATGGCTATCCCATTTTATCTTGGATCTTACTTTGCGATTGATATGTGTGTTGGGAGCTTGATACTTTTTGTCTGGCAGAAAAGGAACAAGGCCCAGGCAGATGCTTTTGGTCCCGCAGTAGCTTCCGGATTAATTTGTGGGGATGGGATATGGATATTGCCAAGTTCAATACTAGCATTGGCTGGAGTGAAGCCACCAATCTGCATGAGGTTTTTATCTAAGGGAACAAACGACAAGGTTGATGCATTCTTAGGTTCTTAAATGAACAATTAAGTTACTCAAATCCCATATTTATGTTATTAGCTTTGCTGGTTTTATGTTTTCCACAGCTCTGTAACTCTCCATGTATATGTATAAAAAAAAAAAAGAGCTAGACGATAAACATACGTAGTTCTTCCCTTTTGCATCATGATTGCTGCAATGTGTCCTATTGCGTGCCTTGCTTTAGTACAAGCGTGTGAAAGCATGTGCTAGGGTCGGAGCCTAAATGGGTCAAGCTTGCCAAACTATTCATGTGGCAAGAAATCAGTCAAGCAATGTGGAGCAGCTTGAATGACCCCCTCTTAAAGTTATCCTTGCCTCCATTAAGAGAACTTCTTTGATGGCCGATTTACAGTGATAATAGCTTAGCACATAAAAAATGACCAAAATATAAATACTTCGACAATTGACATCTTTACGAATGGCTTTCTTATTGATGTGGAAAGATGTGCTTGAATAGAATTTTAGATGAAAGAATGGCTTTCTGAAAGACGATGAAAGAACCAAAGGAAAGAGCTCATTGAAAAATGGACTCCTAGACCTGACTTACTTTATTTCTTCTTTTAGTTTTCTATCTTACAATCAATCAAATATCTTCTAAATATATATACAACTAGCTTATTCTATGATGCTGCACTTTTCGACTCGCAATAAGTATGGGCTCCGCAACCTGTAGAACACTCAGAAAAGGGATCAGAGGACCACCGGATTGGCTCCGGCAGTAGCCGCTCCGATGCTTAAGTAAGTAAACTGAATTGAAAAGACTATATTGAAAGCCAAAGAATGAACATGAGAATAAAGCGTACCTTTAGGGTTTATTTTATAGATTGTGGCCTTCCTAAGTTGATTAGGATTCGATGCCATGAATATAGGGATTTGATCATCGGAGATTGCAGTTACCTTGTGGAGTATTGCATAGAGATAATCATAGATGGTAGTTTCCTTGTTGAAGACTGTTTCCTTATTCCCTGCTCGGCAACCGCTAAGGCGGTGATGAGGTCTGAGTGTTGGTCTGGATCCTGTAATTAACTCTAAGATCCTTATCCGGATATATATGTGCACTGGAGGCATATGCTTGGCTACTTCCGATCTTTCATCCTGTTCTGAATGTCCGAGTGCTTAGCCATTGGCTGAGCGCGGGCTGAGTTAGCCGAGCGTGAGCTGGATTCAAAGGCATACGTGTCAAGTGCTGATTGGTCTGCTCTTTTATGGTATATCAGTTACTCCCCGCCCCCTCCCAAGTCCTAGTTTGATGCTAACAAGCAACTAGGGTTAAGCCTTTTTCGGAGAGTCATGTGTCCTGTCTGTTCGCCTTTCAAGGCAACTGTTGGTACTTCATTTATTGCGCAGCCGGAGATTGGGTTTTTTCAAGGCCATTATTGTACTGGGCCGATGGTTGGGTTTCTCGAACTCATCATTGTTCCGAACCGTCATGGCGTTTGGGCTTAGTGGGTCCCTTCTGATACTGCGCCTATAAATATAGGGTGAGATTTGAAATGACCTTTTCCCCGTCATTTTCACTGTGCTAGAAGATCTTGTCCGCCATTGTTGGTTTGTGCGACCTCGAAGAACACTGGTTTTCTGAGGCCCTGGTCTAGAACTAGGTTCGACCGATCTTTCCTCTTCTTTTGCTTCTTCTTCTTTAAGTCCGAGAGTAATCTCTACTCCTCCTGAATCCTCAAACATTAGTGAGGGGGTAGGAAATCCCTCTGAGATGGCTATGCCACCTCCTGCAGAGAATGTAGCTGACCTTGCCCCCGAAGATGCTGGGGAGAAGTCTGTTGAGCCTTCCCCTAGTCTTGAGACTAGGATAGTCGATGCCTTCATAGAGCCTCGAGACAGGGCTGGGGAAACCTCTGGCAGGTCCTCCCATAGAGAAGAGGGCGAGAGTGCTATTACTCAAAGCCTGCTGAACGAGTGGAGGGTGAAGTATAATTTTCCCTCAAATGTGACCTACAGAGTACCAGGCCCAATGGATCGTCCCCATAATGTTGAAGCCGGGGAGATATGTGTTTATCTTGCCTGGTTTGAAATGGGTTTGAGACTTCCGTTGCTTGATTTAGTTAGGCAATTCTTCTGTTGGTATAAGCTCTACCCTGCCGACCTTAATCTCAATAGTTGGCGGCAACTTTTAGGGTTTGTAGTGTTAGGGCATAAAAATGAGGTAGATGTGTCCATGGATCTGATCCGTAGTAATATGGATCTGAAGTTTAAGAAGGCAGAAAGCCTTTTTTACATGTCCTTCGAGAAGGGGTTCCGACCCCTGTCCTCCGTTCCCACTTCTAATAAAACGTGGAAGAAGTGGTACTTCTTTGTTGGAGGAGGATAGGAGCATGAAGACTTCCAGGATGGTGATGTCTCACTATTCCCTCGTACCACGGGTCATAAGGGTGAGGCTTATTTCCTTAGGTTTGTTTTAGCTTCGTTGTGCCTTCCGAACTGATAATCTGATATGTCATTTCTTGTTTATGTGCAGTCAAGAATGCTTGGAAGAGATCTGAGTTTACGAACGCGCTCCAAGATCAGTACCGCGTGCTGTTTTCGACTTCCAATCAGGCTCACAATGTTATTATTACTCCGTAGAACTTGATGGCTGCTCGTAATGAAGAGCTCAAAAAAAGGCTGACGTCGAAATGGACAGAGGCGGAAGCCCAGATGGCGGGGGAGGCTTCCTCCCAAGTTGAGCCTGAGCCTCCTCTCCAAGTAAAAAGAAGGAGGTTGATTTCTGGCTCTCCCGAGCCACCTCTTGTCGAAACCGAGAAGGAGGCCGAACCTGTCAGTTCCGGTCTCTACCATTCCTCCTACCCCTTTCGTTCCAAGCAGAAAGACTAGGAAGGGGAAGGTGCCTACTGTACCCTTCGAGCCGTCTGACGAGCCGGACTACCAAATTGCCAAGAAGGCTTTTGACCAGATATGGGCCCAGGGCCCTCATCGGTACAGGGGGGAGATAACCCTGCAAAGTTGATGAACGAGATGATGAATCTCTAGATGAAGGTAACCTCTGGAGCTTTTCTTGTCCTTTCTGTTTGCTTGCTTGTTCAGTCTAACTTGTCTGCCTTGCGTTGTGCAGAGCATGCACAGTTTAGCTGCTCTGATGGTAACTCCCATGAGCCTCGAGGAGGCTGATAAGCTGAAGGTTGACGTGGATGAAGCGAGGTTAGAGCTTGGAATAGCTCAATCCAAGGTTCAAGCTGCCGAGGAGAGTCTGAAGGAAGCTAGCACCAACCTTGCCGTGGCAGAGTCTGAAAGGGACATCTATGCTCGGCAGGTTGTAGGACTTCAGGCGGAGTTGGTCGATCTCCAAAGTACCTTTGATCAGAAGGTTCAGGAGGCAGTTGACCATGCCAAGACTGAGACTGAGATGGAATTGAGAGAGGAAGTTGACCAGATGGGTGATGACCTGATCCGGTTTGGTTTTGAGAGCTTCCGAACTAGATTTCTGGCTAAGTTCCCAGACTTTGACATGTCGTCAATTGTTGCTCCTGGACCTGCCTCGTCTGGTGCTAGGTCCGAGCAAGAAGGCTGCGACTACCGACCTTCCTTCGGCAGAGGATCCTGGCCTTTCGGATAAGGCTTGAGGTCTTATCAACTTTTACTTTTCTTCGTTTTTGCCAGTCTTTTTTGATGTAATGAAATACCTTATGATCAGTAAAATTGACTTTTCTTCAGATTCTTTTTGTGTTCTTGCTTTCTGTGAAATTTGTTGCGAGTATAGCTGTTCTGAACCCATTGTATGTCAGATCAACTGTCCACTAGTTAATAGGTGCCTTCTGAGCTTCGACACTTGTAATTGACTAGTGAATGCAGATTAACTAAGACTGTCTCATCATAATAAGATACGAAAGCAAACATAATCAGATAAATAGAACCCAATACTGATTTTGTATCACACTGAGTGGGAGTAAACTCTGCAGAGCTCTGAAGTAGATTCCTCTGAACCAAAGACTTGTGAAAATAACTAGGCAACTTGTGCTCATTATTACAATGACCGAAACTACTGTTTCCAAGCCCTTAGGATCAGGATATGTCAGAGTTGTTGGCCTTTGTCGTATGAATGGCCTGTCATAAAACAGATAAGACTGGAGGGTCTGTATACCGGATAGGAGGCTTATACATTTAGACTTTCCCCCCCCTTTTTATTACTTCAGAAGCTCCAGTGCCGGACTGTGGTTTTTTGTTCAAAGAGCTCTGTTCCCTGTCTCTTGGTATTCCAAAGAGGCAGGTTTAATGCACCGTTTATTTATACGACTGTCGTTTGGGATTTCGAGGCCAACCTCTCTTTTAACCGTTGCGACGGTTCAGTTGGGTGGCTTTTGGACTTCAAGGGTCTATATATATGGAAACGAGGGCATACGGTTGCGCCCAATCCTCTTGTTCCCAAATTGTTCCCTCGTATGAGAGACTTTAGATGTTGTCGAAAATTTGTCGTTCGCCCGGAGATGATTGACGATTCTTTGTCTGAGTTAGGAATGATTAAACTGTGGCCGAGAGTTAACCTTCCCCTTGATTCAGTCTCCAAGGAAGGATTAAAGGAGGCACAAGTCCTCTTGTCCATCTTGGCATCCGGTCGAGATTTCTCCGATTAGTGGTAGACCCTCCTTGATTCAACCGAGGCTTGGAGCGTTGGTGATGAAGACGAAGGTGGGATGCCTCCTTTTCTTCGTATCTTGGCAAAGACCCTTGATCAAATCGGCTGGGGTGTTATGCCGGATTTGAGGGAAACGAAGGTGGAGAATGGAGGTCTCCCAGAGCCCTCATCATCCGTTGGCATCGAGACCAGTGATAGTGATGATGAAATGGCCTGGGTGCTTCTTGATGCAGATTGGGGTTCCGGGTTCCTTCCTTTCAAATGGAAGCCGGCGACGGCGGTAATAGAGGTTGGACCTTGGGGCCCCTTTCCTGTTCGAGGAAGAAAGCCATGATGTTGCAAATCGTAGTGATGTAGTAGCTTCTGTAGTAGTCTATGTAATGATGTCTTTGTTGTAGCCTCTGTTTTATTTCCAGTCTTTTTATACTGATGTAAACTTTTATGAATCATCAATAAAATTGATCTCTTTTTCCTCAATTCTGATATTCTTTTCAGTTTGAATGTGCTTTTCTGAGTTAGAACACCCTCTTGTGCACTTCTGATAAATAACTCTTCTATATGTCTTAAGAGTAGATCAAAGAAACTTTGTACAAAACTTGAAATCTTGAACCAATATTCTTTAAATCTGCTCGGCACTTGTAGTTTTTGTTGCTTGTTGGTAGATAAGCCAAATAATCTAAGTATTAGCTTTGAGGTGTTCCGATATGGGAGAATTGGGTGGATTTTGGTTGAAGACGCTTAGAACTTCTGCCTTTGGATGGACTGGATCATAGAGTCTGCATATTGAAGATGGACCAGGCTTGGAAGGCCTGTGCATTATAGATGGACCAAGTCCTAAGACTTGTGCATTATAGATGGACTAGGCTCTAGAGGCCTGTGAATTATAGATGGACCAAGTCCTAAGACTTGTACATTATGGACCAGGCTCTAGAGGCCTGTGCATTATAGATGGACCAAGTACTAAGACTTGTACATTATAGACCAGGCTCTGGAGACCCGTGCATTAAAAGATGGACCAAGTACTAAGACTTGTATATTATAGACTAGGCTCTAGAGGCTTGTGTATTATAGATGGACCAAGTACTAAGACTTGTACATTATGGACCAGGCTCTAGAGGCCCGTACATTATAGATGGACCAAGTCCTAAGACTTGTACATTATGGACCAGGCTCTGAAGGCCCGTGCATTAAAAGATGAACATTTTTTTTTTTTTGGAAGCATTAAAAGGAAAGAAACATCTCTTATTGATAATACTTCTGTAAATGTTCCACGTTCTATGGCCTCGGAATAGACTTCCCAGTCATGTCTTCTAGCTAGTAGGTGGTAGGCCGAACAACCTTCGTCACTCTGTAGGGGCCTTCCCAGTTTGGTGATAGCTTTCCCATAGTGGGATCCTTGGTGTTTTGAAAGACTCTTCTTAAAACAAAGTCTCCGACTTGAAAGCTAACCGTCTTGAGTCCTACCTTGGATTTGTCGACCATTCTCTATTAATAGGCTTCCATCTTGATGTTGGCTTGATCCCTTCTTTCTTCAAGCAAATCCAAATTTTTCATCGGCTGCTGATCATTGGATTCTTGTTCAAAGGCTTCAGTCCTTAGGGTTGGCATACCGATCTCAACCGGAATTACTAGCTTCTATACCATAGGCCAGTGAGAAGGGAGTTTCAGAGGTGGGAGTTCTTCTGGTCGTTCTGTAGGCCCAAAGAACTCCAGGGAGTTCCTCTGCCCACTTTCCTTTGGCCTGCTCCAACCTTTTCTTTAATCCATCAAGGATCGTTCGGTTGGTGACCTCTGCTTGCCCATTCCCTTGTGGATGGCCTGGAGAGGCAAAGTCTTGCCTAATGTTGAGGTTTTCACAGAATTTCTTGAAGCCTTTACCAGTGAACTGCGTCCCATTGTCAGAAATAATCACACGTGGTATGCCGAACCTACAAATAATGTTCTGCCAGGTGAAGCTCTCAACTTCCTTTTCTGTGATATGTGTTAGAGGTTCAGCTTCGGCCCACTTAGAGAAGTAGTCGAAGGCTACCAAGAGGTACTTCCTGTTCGGTGGTGCCTTTGGTAATGGACCCACGATGTCCATCCCCCACTGAGCAAAGGGCCAAGGACTTGGAATCGGGATGAGCTCGTGATGAGGCTGGTGTTGATATGGGGCAAACCTTTGGCATTTGTCGCACTTATGGACATACTCCTTAGGCCTGCCTTAGCATGTTTGGCCAGTAATAGCCCTGAGACAAAGCTCGGTGAGCTATAGTTCTGCCTCCATTATGATTCCCGCAAATTCCTTCGTGTATTTCAGCCAAGACATTTTGTGATTCTTCTGGAGCTAAGCATTTTAACAGAGGTTGAGAATACGACCTTCTGTACAGCTTGTTGTTCAAGATCAAGTACCGAGCCGCTCTGATTCGGATTCTCCTAGCCTTGTTTTTGTCTTCTGGGAGGAGCCCGGATTATAGGTACTAGAGGATTGGAGTCATCCAGCTCTAGGGCTGTTCAGTAATTTGAGCAACTTGGGCTTCCTCTATGCTAGGTCCTGGCTGATAGGAGATTTTTACTGTGGAGTTTGCTTCAGACTTTAGGCGGGATGCCATGTTAGCCAAAGCATCTGCTCTGCAGTTCTGGCTTCTTTCAATTTTCTGGATAGTGAATGTCTGGAAGGAATGCTTTAAATGGTATACCAGTTCGGAGTACCGAAGCATCCTATCGTCTTTAATGGAGAATTCTCCCAGGACTTGGCTTTCCACCAGTTGGGAGTCTGAGAAGACTTTGAGGTTCTAAACCTCACATTCTAGGGCCAACTTGATGCCTAAGATTAGGGCTTCATATTCGGCTTCATTGTTGGAAGCTTTGAATCCCAGGCTGACTACTTTTTCTAACGTGAGCCCATCAGGGGACTGTAATACCAGGCCTACTCCTGAGCCTTGATCGGTTGACGATCCATCGATGTAGAGCAGCCAGGTTCCTGAAGTTTCGATGAGCCGTGCCTTGTCTTGAAGTGCCGGGGTGAACTCGGCAACAAAATCAGCCAAGGTCTGTCCTTTGATGGAGTTTCGAGGCACATATGATATGTCGAATTCCCCTAGCTCCACAGACCATTTCACTAATCTTCCCAATACCTCAGGTTTCCTCAATATTGACTTCAGAGGATAGGCAGTTGGGATTTCAATTGGATGGGCTTGGAAATAAGGTCGGAGCTTCCGAGCTGATATGACCACGGCGAAGGCTAGCTTTTTTACTTCTGGATACCTCTTTTCTGTGTCAAGCAGTGCCCTACTGACATAGAATATGGGCCTCTGTACTCCTCTGTCCTATCTGACTAATGCGGAGTTGACCGTGTTTTCAGAGACTGCAAGGTACAAGAGTAGCTTTTTTCCCTATACTGGTTTTGACAGAAGTTCTGGAGAGGCTAGATACTCCTTTAGTTCTTGAAAAGCTTTTTCGCATTCTTTCGTCTACTGTAAAGCTTTGTTGCCCTTCAGAGTTTTGAAGAAAGGTAGGCAGCGATCAGTGGACTTGGAGATAAATCTGCTTAGTGCCGCGATTCTGCCATTCAGTGCCTGAATGTCCTTTCTGGTTTTTGGTGACTTCAGTCCAATCAGAGCCTGGATCTGAGTGGGGTCTGCTTCGATACCCCTCTGAGAGACAATGTATCCCAAGAATTTTCCCTTCGTCACCCCAAAGGTACATTTCGAGGGGTTGAGCTTCATCTTGTGCTGCCTCAAGATATCGAAGGTCTGGGCTAAGTGCTGAAGGTGAGTACCTTTCTGCAGACTTTTGACTAGCATATCGTCAATGTATACCTCCATGGTATTGTCGAGCAGCGGGCTGAACATCTTGTTCACCAACAGCTGCTATGTGGCTCCAGCGTTCTTCAAACCGAAAGGCATTACTCTGTAACAGTAGAGCCCTCGTTCGGTTATGAAGGCTGTCTTCTCTTGATCTGGAGGGTACATCTGAATTTGGTTGTACCCAGAGTAGGCATCCATGAAGCTCATGAGCTCGTGCCCCGCAGTGGCGTCAACCAGTTGATCTATCCTTGGCAGTGGAAAGCTGTCTTTGCGGCACGCCTTATTGAGGTCTGTATAATCAACTGGAGACCCTCCACTTGCCATTTTTTTTCTTGACCAGGACGGTGTTGGCTAGCCACTCGGGGTAGAACACTTCTCGTATCATCCTTGGCTTCAAGCAGCCTCTAGACTTCTTCATTTATAATCCGATACCGTTCAGGAGCAATCAGCCTTCTCTTTTGTCTAACTGGTGGGTGATCTGGATCTACCATCAGCTTGTGAGTTATGAGATTAGGATCTATACCCTCCATGTCTTTGGTTTCCCAAGCAAATATAAAGAGGTTGTCTTTCAGAAACCTGACTATCTTCTCCTGCTCGGTGTGCGTCAGATCTGTGCCGATGTACAAATAACGCCCCTCTGATTCTGAACTGACCAACACTTTGATGGGCTCGCCAACGGGTTTGGCTCGACTGTCTCGTCCCCTTGGGCTCAGAGGTTCTTCAATGCTGGATGGGCAACCTTCCACCTCAGGAGTGTGGGTGAGAACTGGATCTATATAGTCCCGAGTGTACTGTAATTGCTATTTGGTGGCTTTCTCCTTGAGTGCGATGGCATGACACTCTCAAGAAGTTGGTTGGCATCCTTTAACAGAGTGAACATTCTGGTTGTGAATGTACTTCAGACATTGATGGAGGGTCGAGGTGACTACCCCTATCTGGTGCAACCATGGTCTCCCTATTATTACATTGTAGGGAGATTTCATATTCAACACCATGTACTCTGAGATGGTGGTCTTCTGCCCTTCTCCTTCTCCTACAGTAGTAGGAAGGTCGATTCTCCCCAATGGGGTGCTGAGATTGCCATTCAAAAGCTGCCATCATGGCAGTAGTAGGCTTGATGTTGTTGTGATCCATTCCCATCTGTTTGAGTGGCTCATAGAACAGTATATTGACAGAGCTGCCAGTATCGACCAGGACTCTCCTGATCTCAAAGTTGGCGATTTTGAGAGTGATGACAAGGGCATCACTGTGAGGGCAGTGTACCCCTGCGAGGTCCTATTCAGTGAATTGGATCTCCGATGCTGGCTTGAGCCTCTTTTCAACGTTGGAGATCTACAATACGTCCGGGGCAGCTCTGGCCTCCCGAGCATATCTCTTTCTCGCCCTGTTTGACATTCCTGTAATAGGAGAGTCGGCATGGAGGACGTAAATAACATGGTTATGCTGCCTCTGGGGCTCGTTTTGTCCTTCCCTATGCTCATGTCTCTGCTCGGGCCTCTGGTCTGGCCGCTGTTGAGGCTTGTCTTCTTGGGGATTCTTGTCACGACCCGAAACCCACCCTAAGCGGATCTCGTGTCGCGGGGCCGACCCGAAGGCCGTCCCTACTTTTTCCATTCCTGTATCATAGTACTAATATGCAATGTACTAAACTTTTAAACAATGAACAGCGAAAGTCTTTATCAATTACAGTAATCCAGCGGAAGTCTTTTGAATAATTTAAACAGCGGAAGTCTAATAAATACATGATATAGTTCTACATAAAACAAAATGAGAACTAACGTAACCAGCACCTGGGGGTATGAATACATGGGAGAACTAACATAGACTGATACAATACTTCAAAATGTCCCCCTACGCTCTCAGACTCCTACTGGGGTCTCGCAGCGTCATCACCTGAAATGGGGGGGTAAGTGGGGTGGAATGAGTTATGAAGCTCAGCAAGTAAACCAGATCTCCGACACTGGTATCGATGATTATAAAGAACATGAATCCATGAATAAAAATATGATAGCCAATCATAAGAAGTAAGATGCTGTGATAGCCAATGAGAATGGTTGCCATGATGGCCAATAAATAGTGGGGTTACAGTGTACAATCAGGAGTAATAGATAAGCAATAATGAGGGTTTCTCAACAATAATCTGTCACAATAAGAGTACTGCCACAATAAATCGATTACAATCAAACCAATGAACAACGTAAGATAATCCATAAGAAACAGTAATCCATAAGAAACAGTAACCATTCAACAATATATCCATAACAATAATCCAATCAAGATGCTTATATTCTGTAATAGGGGATGGCAGTCCCTCTTCGTATTTCGAGGCCCGGCATACCTCTCAGTTAAACTCACATCTTTTGCCACACGTCCGTTCACGGACTAGTTTGTCACAGAAGCATCGGATGGATGTTGTGACTGAGCACAACTCCAGCATTTATAAACATAGCATGATCATTTGTGATTCCATAGGAGTATGAAAATGGAATATCATATATACAGTAAGGCATAACAGTAAGCCTTTCAAGGCACGGTTCAATATGATAACAATAGTACAATAGTCAATCAATGTCCACAAGATAGAACAATATCACATTGTGGATAGCAATAACATGAAGTACTTTCAAGAGTACAAGTTTGGCAGTAATGAATAAACTTGGCTTAGAAACACCACATGGAAGAGAAAGTGATCCACTTACCTCTATCGTGATTCTATCTCAGAAATCCGTGAGTGTACCCTTGCCTTTGGAGTTTCCTATATATCAGTGAATACGTTTCAGAATAAATGCCTATTCATCAAATTTTATGCCTTTCTATCATAAGTATTTCAAATACTAATTTAGACTTCACCATTGAGTCCGGAATGCCGAAGAAAGTCGGTTTAGGCTTTCGCGGAATTCCATTTGGACTTTTGTACTAAAAGGGCAAAATGGTCATTTTGCACTTTTACGGTATTTTATCCTTCGGGGTCTCATCTCGTAAAACGGACCCCACTATTGGACTTAGAACGTCCGAGATAATAAGTTTTGACTATTCATTTGTATCATTTGGACTTCGTTTGACCCATATTTGAGATAGGGGCACTATTGTAAAAATTAATATTTAATTAATTTTCCTATTTGGGCCACAGTAACATTTCCTAAAACATTTGGGGTCAAAATGTAAATAATCAAAGTTGCGGTCTGAACCAGTGGGTTCACTGTTTAGAAACCCTAACCGGTCCGGTCCTTCACTGAACCAAATGGTTCAGTTCAATTCGTAGAACCGGATTACAATAAACCTGTTTTCCTATCCCATCCTTGGTTTGGATAACACCAAACCAAATTCCTATTTATTATCCCTGCAACCAAACAGCCCAAAATCCATTTAAATTCAAAACCCTAAACGACACAGTTTCATGTCCGTTTTATTTCCGGTCGGGTCCCGACCCGATTCGAACCCGGATCCGTTTCCTTTTAACTCGAATAGCCCCACAGACTTCACGGTCGTCTTCCCCGAAGCTCCGGTGAGGTTTTATTAGGGTTCCATCACCATCTCCGATGACGGCAACCTAAATCCGATCATTTTTTTGACCTAGCTCAATGCCATTCTCTCTATTTTTCCATGGGGATCTCGATTCCACCTTTGGTTTTCAATTTAAACCATTGATTCCTCACGAAATAGAGAAAAATAGTGGCTCCGGCCAACTGTATTTTCTCTATTACATGACTATTTCTCAACTATTTTGGCCCTATAATTCCTCTAAGGTGTTTTTGCATGTATAAGGATCATTTTCAGAAACTTTAAAACAAGTTTTAAACATAAAACTCATGGAACCCAGATTATCTATGAAACCTGCAACTCCGAATTTCTAAAGGGTTTCTAAACCATTTTCTATCATTCTTTTTGCAATAAGTTCCATTTTTCATGCTGATTTAGACCCTACAAATAAATACAAGCTTCATGCTCTAAATCGAAATAACAGAACTTAAAACTCTTACCTGGGTTTCGGTGTTTAGCCCACTGTGACCCTCCAACCTCTCTGTTTCTGAATCAATCTCTCTCTCTTCCTCTCCCCTTCAGTTCCTGACCCTTCCCTTTCTTTTCTAACCTCTCAACTCATAAACCCGTATACATATATATATATATATAGAAACATTCACCCACCGCCCCTTCCTCTCTCTACCTTATCACTCTCTCTCTCTCTCTCTCTCTCTCTTGCAGTCATCCTTGACTGCAGAGAACCGCCCATTCATTCTCCTCCATCCACGTACCTCACATATTACATATATACACATATATTACATATATACACACACCACCTCACCAAGTCGGTTGGTGTGGTTCCCCAACACACACAACCACACAGTGATGCACACACACACACACATAGTGATGCACACACTGATATTCTCCCTCCCTTTCTTGTTTTCTTTTCCTTTTTATTATTACACATATACATATATACATAAATACATGTATATTACATATATATATAATATACACATCAAATACATATTCTTATACATGTATTTATAACCATATAAATACGTATTATTGTATTTTTAGTCGCGTATACATACACTAATATTTCGTGAACTATGCATGTGTACGTACGTATGCATGCATGGGTCGCATGCATGCACACTTTTCGAGGTAAGGTTCTGAGTTGCTCGGGTACTACCCGACACTGTACATACGATAAAATAATATAGAGCTCTAAACAGACCATGTTACACTATTCAATCAACTTGCCTCGGTATATGTGTCGTATCCCGGGTCGGGATATCACAGTTCTGCCTTCCGTCTTGCTTGACGAACTCCCGAAGACGCCCCTTCTTTATGAGTTGCTCTATCTCATACCGGAGGGTCCTGCATGAGTTAGTCGTATGTCCATGATCTTTATGGAAATTACAATACTTACTTTGGTCCCGAAGACTGGGATCTCCTTTGATTGGTTCCGGCCACCTCAGGTTTTCCCGATCTCGAATCTGCCAGAGTACCTGGTTAGGTGTAGTGTTCAATGGGGTGAAGTTAGTGAACTCCCTTGGTCCGGAATTGTACACAGCTCTGGGTGTTGTTCTCTTCTTTGGACTCCTGGCCCTCTTCTTACTGGAATCTCTTCTGTGGTCCTCCTTCTTGTGATCTTCCCTCTTCGGATTATCCCTCTAGGGTCTGATCTTTGCCCTTCTGGGATGTGCGGTTGGCTTCTTACAAGTTGATATACTTCTTGGCCCAATCCATTAATGCCGCCATGTCGGTTGGAAGGCTTTTTGTCAAGGAGTCTCTGAAGCCACCGTGGGCAAGTCCAACAGTTAGGGTAGCTACAAGGAATTTTGGGCTACAGTCGGTGATCTCTGTGAGTTCGGCATTGAAGCGCGCAATGTAGGCTCTGAGGGACTCCTCCTCAGTCTACTTGACATTTAACAGGAATTATGGTCCCCTTCTGAGCCTTCCGCTGGTCATAAACCTATCCAGGAATTGTCTACCGAGCTCATAGAAGCTGGTAATTGAGTTCGGAGGGAGGTTATGGAACCATTTCAGAGCAGTTCCCTTCAAGCTGGTAATGAAAGTCCGGCACATAAAAGCGTCAGAGGCCCCGTGAAGGGCCATCGTATGCTGGTAGTGTGAGAGATGATCTCCTGGATCTCCAAACCCATCGTACAGGGTGAACTTGGGCACCATGAACTTTCAAGGCCTTTCTTCTGACATGATGGCGTGAGTGAATGGGGTGGCTAGTCTTCCGAGCAACCTGGCCAACTCATCTTGCTCTAGAGGGTTCTGGGCACCTCTCAAAGCAATTGTTCAGTCCATAGACTCGGCGATTTCTTCTACCCTCCGCGGGTCTCTAAATCTGACATCTTGTGAACCCTGCCTGACAGGCTCGGCTTCAGGGTAGTCGGGTTGAGTACGTCCCTCGGACGGAAGAAGGTTCCGAACTGGAGGGATTGGTTCTGCATGGGGATAAGGCTCATGTGGTGCCGGATGTGCTCCCGAAGCCCTTGGAGTTGGGGCTCGAGTAGTGCTCCAGTAATGGACATCAGGGACGAAGGCTGACGTTCCCCAGCCTGGAGCTGCTGACGGCTGTGGATCTCTTCCAATGCGGGCAACACCTTAGGGGTGCCTAGGCTGGTTATTTGGAGCCTGCTCGTGGGGCTCTTCATTCTTAGTGTTTATAGGGGGTTGTGTTCCCGCAGCAATGTTGACCGATGGGTTAAGAGGGTTCGTCCCTTGATTCTATGTGAGCGTTGCCAGTGTTCTAGTGATGGCAAGCAACTGTTCCTGCACCAGTTCATTGTGTCGTTTGATCAATTCGATCTCTTGTCACATGGGATCAACCGTTGGCCCCCTTGCTCGTGGAGCAGGCGGCCGACGTTGAGAGCTTTGCGGATTCTGAGTATTCTATCGCGATCGGAGATTTGGGGCCATAGTTTTCCGATAAGGAAAGAGATAAGTTTGTGAATAGAACACTTGGAGATTAGTCGTTCCCACAGACGGCGCCAAACTGATGCTGCACTTTTTCGACTCGCAATAAGTATAGGCTCCGCAACCTGTAGAACACTCAGAAAAGGGATCAGAGGACCACCGGATTGGCTCCAGCGGTAGCCGCTCCGATGCTTAAGTAAGTAAACTGAATTGAAAATACTGTATTGAAAGCCAAAGAATGAGCGTGAGAATAAAGCGTACCTTTAGGGTTTATTTTATAGATCGTGGCCTTCCTAAGTTGATTAGGATTCGGTGCCATGAATATAGGGATTTGATCATCGGATATTGCAGTTACCATGTGGAGTATTGCATAGAGATAATCATAAATGGTAGTTTCCTTGTTGAAGACTGTTTCCTTATTCCCTGCTCGGCAACCGCTAAGGCGGTGATGAGGTCTGGAGTGTTGGTCTGGATCTTGTAATTAACTCTGAGATCCTTATCCGGATATATATATATGTGCTCTGGAGGCATATGCTTGGCTACATTCGATCTTTCATCCTGTTCCGAATGTCCGAGTACTTAGCCATTGGCTGAGCGCGGGCTGAGTTAGCCGAGCGTGAGCTGGATTCATAGGCATACATGTCAAGCGCTGATTGGTCTGCTCTTTTATGGTATATCATTCTAGATTTAGTTACAACTAGCTTTCTCAGATCTAACAGCTCCAATAGCTTTATCTAGCAGAATACTAACAGTGCCAGCTAAGCAGGGCAACTTGCAGCTGAGTAATGCAACTTGAAGTTCATTGATTTCATCAACTATATCAGTCCTACGATTGGACTGGTTGCACCAGCTCAGTTGGTGATGTGATGAAGGTTTGCTTGTAGCTCTGTTTTGTAGCTGTCTTCAGTTGGTGAGGTCTGTCAGTTATCTGCCCCCTTCAAACTGATGGGGGTCTTATCCACTATCAGTTTGGGCCTGAAAAAGAGAAAACGAGAGGCAATAAATCCTTTGGTGGAAGAGGTCTGCAAGTTGGTCTTATGTGTTGATGTAATGAACTACCAGGTCCTTCATAGTGACCCTCTCCCTAACAAACTGATAGTCCACCTTAATGTGCTTCGAGCATGGAAGATTGGATTTGAAGCCAAGGCTATGGTTGAAATATTATCACACCACAGTAGAGGGACTGATGGAAGAGGGACTTTTAGATCACAAAACAACATTCTGAGCGATGAGAGCTCTACTGCTGCAACAGCCAATGCCTTGTATTCTGCCTTAGTAGTTGACCTGGCCATAGTGGCCTACTTTTTTGCTCCCCAATTAAGAGGGTTATGTCCTAAAAATAATACATAGCCAAAGGTAGATGTGATACCTCGACCCAAATGTAATCGAGTAAACTACTATAATATCAAACTATTAGGGTGAATATGCCTTACGGGCTAAGTTTCTTTGCCAGAAACAAATTTGTAGAAGACATCGTTAGGGTTCGTTTTACGAGGTTGAATCTATAGTTTGGTTAAGCTTCAAAAAGTCCCGAGTGTTCGAATAAATGCGCATACGCAGAAATGAATGACTATAAACACGTATGTACACATACATTTGAATACACATATATATGATCTATATATGTATATATATATATAGGTGTGAATATATATATATATATGTAAATGTGTGTGTATAGTGTGTGTAATACATATATGTGTGTGGTATATATATACGTGTGTGCAACAGTGTCTGCGTAGTATATATATATATGTTGTGTGTGTGCCATATATATATATATATATATATATATATGATATGTGTGCATGCAGCAGAGTGAGTGTGTGTGAGTGAGGGTGTGTGTGTGTGCAGTGGTTATATATATATATATATATATATATATATATACTTATGCATGTCGGCAGTGTGTATAATATATATACATATAATATATTATATGTATATATAATGTAACACCCTGACCCAAAATATCAAGTTATATGACTACGCATTACAAGGTTATAAACAGTAGCTTCAAAAATTTACTACAAGAAGATCGAGTATCGAGAGATACACAAATAATTATGTTTCAATTTGCCTGGTATCGTGTGTGTACAAATATATAGTAATATACATGTGATTATAATATGTATATTAGCATATGAAAAATACACACACTAAGTGTGTATTTGGTGTGTATAGTCAAAATATGTATACATATATATATATATACATGCAAATAAATATACATATATATATATATTAAAGTATGAGTGTGTGTGCAAAATTGTAAAAAAGTGTGTGAAGAGTATCGGTTGAGTGTGTGTGTTTATGTGTGTTAGTATGTGTAAATATATAATATACATATAAACTTACAAATATCAACCCACCATTAATGCAAGGCTGCATTTCTAAAAAGAAGAATTAAATGGATTAGAAAGAAAGCAGATTTGAAGTCAAGATTAAGGGCTGTAAATGGATAGAGAGAGAGAGAGAGAGAGAGAGAGAGAGAGAGAGCGGTGGAACTTGCTTAATGCAAGTGCATGCATTGCATGCTTAGTTTTAAGAGAAATTAGAAGAAAGAGAGAGAGCAAGAAGTTAGAGGGAAGAGAAAAGAAAGGTTCCGAAAGAGAAGGATGAGAAAATTCATTAGTTAAAGAGGTAAACCCACAAACCACCATATTTTCTCTCTCTAGAATATATGTATATGCTCAAGTTGTTTTAGGTTTTCTTATGCATATATGATGTTTAGGATGTATATTCTTGAACAAGGCATGAAAAATGGACCCTAAACACATCAAGAACACCCAATTGTACATGAAACCACCATTGATGGACCTTGTGGTAACAGGTCTAAAACCATTGGAACCAAATGAAGTTTGGCTTAATGGAACCTAAACAAGACCTCCAAAGTGTTTTAAAAACACTAAGCCATGACCTTGTGTTACGACCCGAAACCCATCCTGTGCATGAACTCGCATTGCGACCGCCACCCTCAAGTCCGGGGACCCTTGGGCGAAGGCTCACATAGGCAGCGGTATCGAATAGATGTGCAACATACGTTTTGCAGAAGCGTGAAAAGCTTTTTCTTTTCTTTTCTCATTTTTAAATTATGCACATCCGTCCGATACTACCGCTCCATACATAGCATACATGGTTACACATTCAGAGTATAACGAAAACTTAAAGACTTAATACATTAATACAATACATATTCGGTTGCCCTGAGGGCTTATTATATATTCTTACATTGTCTACTAATACAAAGGTACTACTAGAGTTCATAGGTTCTTCAAAAGAAACTACTTAAACATATCCTTCCAAAAATAGCTAGACTCATCGCCATCGTCCTTAAGACCCTGTCTGCTGAATCACCTGAAAGAGGGGTCCGAACAAAGTCCGGGTAAGCTAATCTAAGCTTGTGAGCAATTCCAGTATTCGTCATGGGGTTTTCAATTAGCAGTGGTTTTTAGTACATAAGAGTTTGTAAAATAATCACCGCCAATTGTTCGTATACTTTGAATACAAAATTTATGCATTCCTTAAAACATGTAGCTTTGAAACATTTAAAGTATTCAAGCTAAACTCATACTTCGTCAAATAGAGTATATAACTCAAAACATATGCATTTCGTAAAACAATAGCTTTGAAACATTTAAAGTATTCAAGCTATACTTATACTTCGTCAAATAGAGTATATAACTCAAAACATATGCATTTCGTAAAACAATAGCTTTGAAACATTTAAAGTATTCAAGCTATACTTATACTCATGAACTTCCAAACATATAACATAACATGTATTTCTTAAATAGAGTATATAATACTCAAAACATATGCATATTGAAAATGAGGGTAAAACCTGCTTCCATTTTCAAATCATTTGTCATCTTATCACTTCCATTAGTGGAATCCGTTTCGAACCGGACTTCCATCTTACTTATAAATGGAGATATCTCAGTGCCTGGGGGACTAGGTCTTGCTACCGGGCATTTGACAGTCAATTGAGTTCGTATGTAACCCAAAATCCCATCATGTTTTTATAGATTAATTGAGTTCCGTACAAGCCCAAAAATCTGTTATTTATAAAGTCGGCTGAGTTCCGTACAACCCAACCAAAAACCATGGTGCTTAGGCACAGCTTTTCTTACATTCAAATACATTTAATACATGATTTCTTCGAATAGGTGTTTCTCATAAACATTTAAAACATCATGTACATAATTTCATAACAAATCCTTTAAATGCTTGATATAAACAAATTCAGAACACTTTACATAATTTGGCATTTAAAACTTTAGACATGCTGAAATATGTTTTAAGAAAACCATGACAGAAACCATTCACTAAGCATGTCATAATAGAGTTTATAAAAACAGAACAATTTAACTGAATCATGTAAATACTGAATTCGAAATTTCAAACACTTCATATCTTTGCATTTAAAACCTTTTCAAATCCATGGAGTTAAATCTCCACTTCAAATACAGGGTTACTCACCTTGGTCCTTTAGGGTTAGTGCTAATAATGCGCTTTCCCACTTTCCTTGTAGTTCCTAAGAACAATTCATAAACATCTCATCAACTTCACATTCATTGTAATATCATCTCGATATTTCTTAACTTATGCTTAAATCGTATTAGATCCTAAAACAATTTCATAATTTCATATGTACTTAACTTAACTCGTACTCTTAACCTATGACACAATTAATGTGTTAGGAATTGAATTTATTTCAATTTATACTCTTCTAGTAGCTCCATAAACTTTAATTTAATTTATTTACTTCACATGTTTACGTGTCGTGTCTTTTCGTACTTTATTTCTTCGTACTTGCCTTAGTTTAATACTTCGGCAATATTTCAGTCCATAGTCATCTGACAGATGCTATTCATCAAATTTTATGTCATTTTATTTTAGACATTTTCTTTTGGTCGAATAGACTCTACCATTGAGTCCTGGAGTGTCCAAGAAAGTTGGTTTAGGCTTTCTTAGAATTTAATTCGGGCTTTTACATGTAAAAAGATAAAATGGTCATTTATCGTTTTACGTGTCATATTTTTCTGTACTTCGTTTTGTAATTTGGACTCCATTATTGAGTCCGAGATGTCAAAGAAAGTCAATTTAGACCTTTCTTGGTTTTCATTTGGCTTTTGAGGTACTAGGGGTAATTTGGTCATTTTACCCCCTTACGTGTCTTTATGTTCGGGACCTCATCTCATGTCGTGGACCTCATCATTGGACTCAGAAGGTCCAAGATAGTAAGAATACACTAATAACTTGTTAATTTTGGTCAAGGGGTATTTTGGTCATTTACCCCTTTACGTGTCTTTACTTTTCGGGCCTCATCTCGTAAAACGGACCCTACCATTAGTCTCAGAATATCCAAAATAGTAAGGATACACTATTCAAATGTTTAATTTGGACTTCATTTGCTCTATTTATGACCCAAGGGCAAAATAGTAATTTAACTTTATTTATTAAATAATTAAATTAATTATTTAATTATTTTTCTAGGGGTCTAATTGCATAAGATTTCCATCAATTGGGCAACAGTAGGATTGTCCAGAAGTTCTGGGGTCAATCCACAAATAAGGAAAGTATTGGTTTATTTAATTTTTAAATAAAACAGAAAACCAGAGGGTTCGGTCCAAGTATAAGTGAACCGGTCCGGTCTAGTCATAAACCAACCGGCTCGGTCGGTTTATTTACATGTGGCTGACGTCATCATGACGTCAGCCCTAGCGTCCATTTAATTAAACCAAATGCAAAACGCCGTCGTTTCATTAATTCGGTGGCAAGCCCAGAGGCTGCCACCTGTCCGAGTTGACTCAGCCTCAATTAAAAGCCGAGTTGACCCGTCTTCTTCTTCCCCACGAGACCCTGACTGAAAAACCCTAATTACAGTTTTCCTTTTCTTCCTATTTCATGACTTTTTGTTCACCAAATCTTCACTGTTTTCATCATAAATTGTTCCTAGAACATAAACAATTACTTTGGCATTCGTTTTTGGCTTCAAATCGAACTCATGGGTTCGGGCAGAGGGTTGATAACCCAACCTGCAACCCCTTCGTACATGCTGGTTTTTGAGCCAAAATCACTGAGGTCTCTTCTGTCATGACCCATTTTCGATAAGGTTTCATTCCCCATTCTTTAAACCTAGTTTCGGTGTGAGTTCCATAGTTGGGTTTTTAAAACCAAAACCTGCAACCCGTGTTATGGAGGTCATTTCTTTTGATTGATGATCGCGGTTGAAGGTTTTTAACATGTTTGTGGAGTCTAGTTGAGGTCTCTATATACCAAACAAAGTTTGGTTGCCATGGGTTCAGACCTGCTATAAGCAAGGTCCTCTCATGGCGGTTCTTCATGAGTTTACATTTTCTTGGTGTTTTTGAAGCCTAAAATCATGCTTGACAGTCTTGTACATATATATCTAGCATTATATGATCATATGTAACTCAAAAACAGTTCATATTCATGCTAATTTCTAGAGAGAGAAACATTAAAACTTTGAATATCTCTTACCTTTTGCTACGGTTTTAACCTTCTTCTACCTCTGGTTCTTCCTCTATTCTCTTTCTCTGCTTCCTTAAGTGGTCAAGCATGCAAGACATGCATGGGTTTCTTTTTAAAGAAAGGAAACCGACTCTTCTCTCTCTTCATTTTCTCTTTCTCTCTCTACACGTTTGCAGCCTCTATTCTTGACCTTATCAACCCATCTTACACTCCATTAATTCTGCTTTTTCATTTTTGGCAACCTACATTAAATGGGTCCTTGATATTTTTGTGTTATATGTATATTATATATACACACACACAAACTCATCTACACACACTCACACATAACAGCCGACACACACACACACACCCACACCCACACCATTCACACACTGTTCACACTTTTACATATTTATATTTATTTACTTATTTTCTTTTTATTCATATACATACTTGCATACATATTGGATCACATATCTATGTATTTATGCATACATGATATACCTTCCATGTTGCCATAAATGTGTGTTAAAATATTTATTTAATTAATTATTCTCCTTGAGTGTAAATGTTTTTACACTAATTTCTTTAATCTCGAAATACATGTCATATGACCCAGTATTTTGGGTCAGGGTATTACACCTTGAACCTCAAAGAAAACCCTAAAAATGGGAGTTATAGGTTCGAGTTTTGAAACCCAACCTCTCAACGTTACACCAAAACTAACCTTAACGAATGGGGAATGAAACCCTTTGACAAGAGGGACAAAATAAGCCAAGTCATGCATGAAACAATGAAGAAATGAGTATTTACTAGAGGGATATCCAGAACTACCATGCTTAGTGGAACCAGCTTTCTAGCCCAATCCAGAGCTCCAAATGAATTCCAAAACAATCTTTGATGTCGCAGAAATGATTTAGGGTTGAAAACAAAGAGATTTGATCTCTCAAACTTCACGAAAATGAAAATGAAAAATTCAAGGATTAGGGCAACAATAGCTTGGGCGTAGGGAAGAAGATGACCCTGCTGAGCCAACTCGCGAGTTGACTCAGCCGAGTCCTGACCGAGATAGATCACCATCGTGTCAACTCAGACACGTGTCACAATGCAGGGTTAGCTACCGCATTATTGGAACGACACCATTTTGGGCTTAAGGGTTTAAAACCCTAATTGGGCCTATTTGGTTACGCGATTATGAGCCAATTAATAACCTGTGCACGATTGAGGATAGCCTATTCGGGTTTTAATGCGTTGTCCGCTGTTTGGCCAGATAAAAATCAAAAAAATAAAAGGGGCCGCAGTCCTTGTGACTTGAACACAGAACCCCTCAGACCCAACCCCCCTTCTTTACCATTTGGACAGGACAATCCTGTGTCCATTAATCCCACAAATATATATATATATATATATATTATACATAAATGATATTAAATAACTAAAATTAATTAATTAATTAAATAATGACGAAATGGTCCGGTGTCCAAATTGAACAAGTTATTAGTGTATTTTTACAATCTTGGACCTTTTGAGACTAATGGTGAGGTCCGTGTCGCGAGGCGGGACCCTGAAAAATAAATACATGTAAAAATGTAAAATGACCAAATTGCCCTTAGTGCCCTAAAGCCAAATAGAAACCGAAGAGGGTCTAAATTGGCTTTCTTCGACGTTCCGGACTCAATGGTAGAGTCTATTTGACCAAAAGAGGTACTTATAATAAAGAGATATAAAATTTGATGAATAGCAGACATTCATGTAATTATAGACCGAAACGTTTTCCGACGTTGTGGGCTCAATAGTGGGGTCTGTATTTTGAAATAAGGTATGGAAACACACGACACGTAAACATGTGAAGTAAATAAATCAAACTTAAAAATAATAGAGCTACCAGATGAGTATAAATTGAAATGAAGTTTACTTCCTAACACATTAAATTGTGTCTTAGGTTAAGGCTCGAATAATCATCATGGACAAGACCCAAGAAGCCTTCATGGATGAGTTGATATGGGAAAGTAAAGTGATAAAAAGAAAGATAAATATCGCCAAGAATTGTCAGATTCTCTCTGTTAGGGCTTTTATGTACAAAGCCCTTATTGTCCCAATGGGACGAGTAATAAAAGAAGCAGCAGTAAGGAAACTTGCTGAAGAAGCATTGAAAGAGGAGGAAGAAAGGGAAAATACTGAAACGCTTAAGGACATGATTCGAAGGTAATATCTATTTACCATTAAAACACATAAAGTAAATAGATATGTAATACAACTTTAAATCCTTATGAGTTAGTTTAATCTTGGATAATAAAACCTATCATAAAACTAGGTTTACGCAGTCTAAGAATAGATTAAGATCACAAGTTGATTTAAATACATGTGAAATTTATGAAATTTTCATAAATTATTTTAGTTTGAATAAAGGCAAAGGGAAGGCACAATAGTAGCGCCAACCCCGAAGCGAAGGTGAGTAACCCTGCATTTGAAGTGGAAATTTAACTCCATGGATTTGAAAAAGTTTTAACTTCAAAATATCTTAAACATTTAGATATGAAATTCAGTATTACATAATTTCTATTTTAAAATATTCTGTTCTTATAAACCCTATTGTGACATGCTCAGTGAATGGTTTCTACTACAGTCTTTCTTAAAAATATTTTTAGCATGTCTAAGTTAAAATGCCAATTTCTTTAAATATTCTAAATTTCCATATTCCAAGTAATTGAAGCCGTATTGAAGAAGTTATACGTTATATGTCTTAAGATTCAACTACAGAGAGGCCATGTTTTAATACTTTTAAATAGCAGCTATTTGTAAGTATTTTATACCCCCTGTTGCCACTAGTAATGCAAGATAAATAGTGCATAAGTACTAAATATGACTTTGGGTTCTTTGGAACTCAATTGACATGAAAAATGATTTTGGGTTTCATCGGAACTTAATTGACATATAAAATGCCAGGTAGCAAGATGTAATCCCCCAAGCATGAGATATCTCCACGAAAAGTAAAACGAGAATCTGGTTCAAAACGGATACTTCTAATGAAAGTGATAAGATGTTATGTTGAAAATGGAAGCAAATTTTACCCTAATTTTCCTATGCATATCTAAATGTTTTGAAGTTTCTATACTCTATTTGACAAAAGTATATGTTAAGCTTGATTTCTTTAAATGTTTCAAGCTATCTGTTTTAAAGGTTGCATATATTTTGTGTTCAAGGTATACGAGCAATTAGTAGTGATTATTTTATAAAATCTCTTATACTAACCACTGCCAATTGAAAACTCATGACAAATGCTGGAATTACTCACAAGCTTAGATTAGCTTACCCAGGATTTTATCCGACCCCCTTTCAGGTGACTAATGGTAGTCCTGATTTTGATGATGATGATGATTAGTGCTTGGCCCATTTTGAGGAAGGGCATAAGCAGCTACTTACAGGACTAGCAGTTTTGGGAAGCACTATGAATTGTAATAGTCACTTTAGTATTTGAAGATAGTAAGACTGTTATGTATTAAGCCCCACAGGGTAGTTAAACATGTATTATTTATAAAGTCTTTAAGTTTTTATTATGCTCTGAATGTATAATCATGTGTACCGTTCTGAAGAGCGGATGTGCGAAAAATTTAAAATAAGAAAAGAAAAGAAAATGTTTCTCACGCTTCCGCAAACACAGGTCGCACCGCCGTCTGATACCGCTACTTATGTTTTCGCCTCGCCCTAAGGCCCCCGAACTGAAGGGTGGTGGTCGCGATTCGGGAATCTGCACAGGGTGGGTTTCGGATCGTGACAAAGTGGTATCAGAGCTCTAGGTTGACTTAGACAACTTAGTGACACTAGAAGAATTAGAAACAGAACTATAAGTTAGGTAAGTTTTAGGCTACCTAAGATATGTGAAGTACGTGATTTGATGTGAAGGCGGGGTATGGGACCTGCACTTCATGAAATAGATATATGAAGTATGTGATTTGATTGAAGGTGGAGTATGGGACCCGTATTACATAAAGCAGATATGTGAAGTACATGACTTGACAGAATGCAGGGTATGGGACCTACATTAGAGTAGGGTAAATGACTAGAAGTACGTGTTTAATAGGAAGGCGGGGTATGGGAGCCGTAGTTAAATAGAAGTAATAAAACTAAGACAAGAAGCAATGTGGACTATAAAAACCACCACGGGAGTCAAGAATAATAAAATATTAAATCTTGGATATATGAAGTAAGTAAACGTAAACCATATGCAATAAATATATAAGATGAAAAACTAACAAACGTATGTTTTTCAGCGACATGGTAAACATGAGAAGGAATGCGAGAAACCCTAAGGACAGACTAGACCGAGTTGAACACATTCTAGAAACAATGGCTCAAAATATGACAGGTGCACAAGCTCAGGGCAGAGTACCACGGCAGGTGCAAAACCCCGGGCTACCACAGGATTAGGGACAACCAGCTGAGGCAATGAACACGCTAAGTTATAAGATATTTCAGAGCTTCAAGCCTTCCAGATTCGATGGACTGGACACCTCGATCGACGCTGAGGCGTGGATCTAAGAAATGGAACGTATATTCACGGTTCTGTCATGTACGGAGGAGCAAAAAGTCTCATTTGTTGCCTTCACTTCCAGGGATGCAGTTTATGGATGGTGTCTTCTAGAGAAAGAAAGAGAGCCACCAATGACCTGGGAAAGATTTTTGGAAGTATTTTATGACAAACATTTCCCAAGGTCACTAAAGAACCAGAAGATAGCCAACTCTAACCTAGGGTAGGAACTATGACTGTGGCAGAGTATAAGGCTAAGTTTACGAAACTAGCCTGCTATTCACCCCACATTATTGTCATAGAGGATTTGAAGACCAGAAAGTTTGTGAGTGGCCTCAGAGATAGTATCAGATATAGACTTGAGCCCTTTGAGCTCCCCACATATAATGTAGTAGTAAATCGCGCTAAGATTTTCGAGAGAGCTGGGATCGCCCTATCCTAGAAAAAAAACAAGAAACAAGTTAGCCCTATTCCCCAACAGATGAAGAAGACTAAGACAGGAGCCAGGAGTATGACTTCTGTAAATAAAAGGGGTAACGCTAGCCAAAAGACAGCAGAAACTCTTGTATGCCCTACTTGCTAGAAAAGGCATTTTGCACCCTGTATGCAAGGTACTGGAACCTGCTACAAGTGTGGACTATCGGGACATCTCATCAAGGATTGCCCAAAGTGGGGCTCAACTACTAGAGAGCCTATTGCAGTAGCTTCATCGGTTATGCCACGCATACAGGCTTTGATTGCTGGGAAACCAGGAGGGAGTAAGGAGCCCACGAGATACGGACGAGTTTTCAATATATTTTCTGAAGCTGCACATACCTCTAAAGGTCAACTAGGTACACCGTCAAATACTTAAATTTCTATCTAATATATATATGCTTGTCGTTTAATTTCTACTACTAAACACATGACATGATAGATAGAAATAACGAAGAAGGGGAAGAGACTAGTACATTTAAAATAAAGAAGACTCGAGTTTTGAGGACAAAACTCTAATAAGGAGGGGAGAATATAACACCCTGACCCAAAATATCAGGTTATATGGCACGCATTACGAGGTTATAAATAGTAGTTTAAAAATTTACTACAAGAAGATCGAGTATCAAGAGAAACATAAATAATTATGTTTCAATATGCCTTGTATCATGTATGTACAAGTATATAGTAATTTACATGTGATTATAATATGTATATTAGCATATGGAAAATACACACACTAATTGTGTATTTGGTGTGTATAGTCAAAATATGTAGACATATATATATATATACATGCAAATAAATATACAAATATATATATATATATTAAAGTATGAGTGTGTGTGAAAAATTGTAAAACAGTATATGAAGAGTGTCGGTTGAGTGTGTGTGTGTGTTTATATGTGTGTTTATATGTGTGTTAGTATATGTAAATATATACTATACATATAAACTTACAAATATCAACCCACCATTAATGCAAGGCTACATTTCTAAAAGGAAGAATTAAATGGATTGGAAAGAAAGCAGATTTAGAAGTCAAGATTAAGGGCAGTGAAGGGATAGAGAGAGAGAGAGAGAGAGAGAGAGAGAGATTAGATAAGAGAAAGAGGGCAATGGAAGTTGCTTAAGGCAAGTGCATGCACTGCATGCTTAGTTTTAAGAGAAATCAGAAGAAAGAGAGAGCAAGAAGTTAGAGGGAAGAGAAAAGAAAGGTTCAGAAAGAGAAGGAGGAGAAAATTCATTGTTAAAGAAGTAAACCCACAAAACCACCATATTTTCTCTCTCTAGAATATATGTATAAGCTCAAGTTGTTTTACGTTTTCTTATGCATATATGATGTTTAGGATGTATATTCTTGAACAAGGCATGAAAAATGGACCCTAAACACATTAAGAACACCCAACCGTACATGAAACCACCATTGATGGACCTTGTGGTAACAGGTCTGAAACCATTGGAACCAAACGAAGTTTGGCTTAATGGAACCTAAACAAGACCTCCAAAGTGTTTTAAAAACACTAAGCCGTGACCTTGAACCTCAAAGAAAACCCTAAAACTAGGAGTTGCAAGTTCAGGTTTTTTAATGTATGCCCTTAGTACCACATTCCACGTGATGTGCTTGTGTCCTTCGAATTAGGAATTCCGTTCAGTTCGGTTATGTGCTGTCCGTTAATGATATGTCTGCCTCGATTGATATGTTCCGTATGGTTTTGACATGTTCCGTCCGTTAATGATGTTAAGTCTGCCTTGATTGATATATGGTCCAGTTCCGTTGTGTACTGTCCGTTGATGATACGTCTGTCTTGATTGAAACATTGTTCAGTCGAGTTATGATTAGTTCCGACAGTGATGTGTCCCTGACTTGATTGTTATATTGTTTCTACCCAGTTCCGTTATGTTGTGTCCTGTTCATGATTTGCCTGTGTCCTGATTAGTGTATTGTTTCCATTTAGTTCCGTTATAATTTTATCTGTTCGCGATATGCCTTTGCTTGACTGATGTATTGTTTCCGTTCGATTCCGTTATATTCCGTCCGTTGATGACATCTCTAGCCTGATTGATAGATGGTCTAGTTCCGTTATGTTCCGCCTTGTTATTGGTATGCCTTGTCTTGATTGATCATGTTCAACTCCGCTATGTTCTAGCCATTAATAATATGCCCCTGTCTTGACTAACTTATTGTTCCACTCAGACCGATTGATATGTTCCGTCTGGTTCCGACATGTTCCGTCCGTTGATGATCTGTCTGTCTTGATTGATATATGGTCCAATTCCGTTATGATTCGTTCCGTTAATGAAGAGTCTGTGTCTTGACCGATATATTAGCAATAGTTATTGTTTTGACCGATTGGTTATGTCATGTTCCGATCCGTTTGTATTGTCTGTTCGATTCTGTTTTATTGTACTAGACTGCTTATGAAATGGATTTATAAAAATAGTTATTTTTGAAATGACTAAATTATCCATGTGCCTTGGAAGCACAAAACTGGTTTTGAAACCCATGATAGGGAACCTGTGTTACTCACTGGGCTTATTTAAGCTCACCCCATTATTCTGACATTTTTCAAGAATTACCTCCATTGGATTAGAAGGTACTATGACGTGACATGAATAGGCCAAGTGGCGTCGCAAGTAAGGATCTGACGGCACTGAATTGTAGAGACTGGTTTATTGTGGATTGAACCTGATTATTCCGATGAGTGGTATGTTATGACTGACTTGACTGATATATACTAGATAGATATGGCTCATGGAACTAATGGTACTCTAGAGATATTAGATCTGCTCTGTTGTTATATGCTTGATTTTAGATATGCTCTGAGATTAGAATTGTTGACTGACTGGATTTAGTCTTGCTCTGTGATACATATTCTTATGATGGATAAGTGAGTTGCATTCCCGTGACACAAAGAAAAAGTTTTAAATTCCGCTGCATCTGACCCTACAGTTGGAGTGCAATTCGTCGGAAAGTTCAGAATTTGCCTTTGGTTGGTCGCGTCGCGACTGACTGGCAGTCGCGTCCTCGACATCCGCGTAGGGTGGGGTTCGGGATGTGACAACTTGTAACTAGGGCAGCTTCGGTGTAGGAAGTGGGGAAAAAGATGGACAGGGTTAGGTTGTTCTCGGGTTGGATCGGAGTTTGGGTCGGGACCCGACCCAAAACACATATGGTTTAAGTAGAACGGCGTCGTATTGGGAGGTTTTGTTTTAGTTTTAAAACTGAATTAGAGTCGTTTGGCAACTAGTTTAAGAAATCTAAATTGATAACCCTGTTTGGAACAGGGATAGACTACTCACGTTTTAAAACTTATTCGCAGTTTTGTTTTAGGAAAATCAGAAAAAGGGAAAGGCTTGCTGCCCTTGAGATTCGAACGCCAGACCGCGTGCGTGAAAGGCACCTAACCAAGGTGGCCAAGCCACTGTGCCACTAAGGCACCTTATTTAAAATACCGTTTTAATATATATATATAATATAAAATAGTATAATTAATTTAATTTGTAAAATAATTCCAGTGTCCAAATAAAATAAAAGGGTAGTGTATCCTTACTATTTTGGGTATTCCGGACTCAACAGTGGATCCAATTTGTGAAATTAAATCCCAAAAAATTAAGATACGTAAAATATAAAATTACCATTTTGCCCTTAGTAATACCCGAAGCCAAATTGAAATCCGTAAAAGCCTAAATTAACTTTTTTCAACGTTCTGGACTCAATGATGGAGTCTGTTTTGCAAATAAGATACTTAATGTGTTGCTATATGAAATTTACTAGTTTTAGAAGATTAGGCTAGACGTAGCATTAAACTAGGAAATGTTTCCTGATTAATAGGAACTTCAAAAGGGAAAGAAAAGGCGATCCAATTTCATATTGAAAGAGAAAGAGCTTTTTCGAAGGTAAGTAAACCCCAACTCTTACATGTGGTAATTCCTAGCCATATCACAATGTTATTTCTTTATACTACCAAATTTGTACTCTTATACATACCTGATACTTATTGATTCTACAATTTGATACTTGTTTTATCTTGTAGAAATTATTGAAAATTTGATTGATATATCTTTATCATGATTGCTTGTACACTTTGTACCATGCCTTGAAAGGCAAAATGCTATGTTCTCACTGCTAAAAAAATTGATATTCCTCATATATGTACACTCTTTGTGGAATTATGATGATCATGATATATTATGAGTACCCGGAGTTGTGCTCAGTCACAACATCCATCTGATGCTATTACTGGACCTATGGGTCAAAGTCCATGAAGGACATAAGGCGTGATATACGTAAAAGACTGGGGATATGTCAGGCCCTAAAAGACTGAGGGTATGCTGGGCCCTAAAAGACTGAGGGTGTGCCAAGCCCTAAAAAGACTATGCATCAATTATGTTTGATATCATATCTCTTGTTGAACTCATAGGATGATCATATTTTCCCTATGAATGATCGTACATTTTGCAAGCTTATCGATTGGCTTACGATTGGTTATCTTATGATTGTGGCAGTATGACCATTGTTTGGGCCGAATCCCTATTGATGATCTCATGTGCCTTGTATCATCTGATGTTCACTTATTCTTACCGTTATGGGATGTGTCTTTGACCTAAGGGTCATTTCTATTGTTTCACACTTTTGGTGATTGGCTATTGTGACATTCTATTTCTTGACTAGCTATCATATTATCATATTCTTGCTTGTCTTGGATTATGCTCTTTTCTATACTAACCCTGACCTATGGTAGAGCAAAGATAATTTACTTACTGAGCTAAGTTAGCTCATTTCAGTGCGAGCAGACAATAGAAGCCTGCGAGTAATAGTGGACATTTTGATAAAATGTAATAGAAAATGATTAGTACTGTCTTAGCTCTCTTGTGTGTCCAAACCCTAGGGGTGATGTATATTTTGATTTTTTTTTTGGTATGTAAAACCTTATTATGACTTCTGCTGTTTAATTATTTAACTACACATTATTATCGTTGATCCAGTTAAAAGTAAATTTTAGGGACGGCATGAGGGTCGGCCTTGCGATCCCAAATCCGCAGAGGGTGGGTTTTGGGTCGTGACATAAGATGTCTAAAATTAATATGTAAATTATTTCATAAAATGGGCATTAACATAAATTACTTTGCCTAATTGGGTCGGGATATTACAAAAGTAGTCCATCATAAACTATGGCATGACAGAACAGGCCATCTCTCTAATCATGTAAGAACAAAATATTTTCTCAATATCTGCATGTACCTACTATAAATAAAGACTCACACACTATATGTGAACATTGTTTGTACAGAAAGATGACTCAATTTCCTTACACACACTCTACATCAGTCTCTCTATGGCTTTAATTACTTCATTTCATTCATTGACGATTTCTCAAAGTTTTCTTGGATCTATCCACTTGTTCACAAGTTAGAGGCCAACTTTACTTTTTCCCAATTTAAGGCATTTGTTGAGAATTTGCTCAATCACAAGGTTAAGACCTTTAAGATATATGGTGGGGGAAAATACCTAAGCAATGACCTAAACCATATTTGCCACACTTTAGGGATACATCATCAAAAATCCTGTCCATACACCCCTCAACAAAATGGGGTGGCAAAGAGGAAGAATAGACACATTGTTGAGACTACCCTCACTCTCTTCTCTCAAGCTGCTCTACCCCCATGTTTTTGGCTTCATGCTTTCTCCACTACCATTTTCTTGATTAACATAATTCCTAGCCCAAACACCTCACATACCTTTCCATATCACCTCATTTTTACAACTTCCATTATACTAATCTCTCAAAGTCTTTAGCAATACCTGCTACCCCCTTCTTACTTCTTATAAAAAAAATAAGTTTCAACCTAAGACCAAAAAGTGCATCTTCTTTGGATATCCTTTGAATTACAAGGGATATATATATGCTTTGAACCTTAGTCACAAAGTTTTATACTTCAAAAAATGTTCTATTTGATGAACAGGACTTTCCTGCTACTAACATCTTTTCTTCTTTAGGGTTAACACCCCCTTCCTATACCTCTTTAATTTGACTTCATCCATCCCCAACCTCAACCAAAGTAAACCATCTATCCTTAACCTCAACCAGACACACCACAAGTAGGCCTACCAACCTTAACATCCCTACCCCTCCCAACATCACAACTAGCTCATCTTCTCCCCCTTTCCCTTTCTTATCTTTGAATTCACCAACTAATTCACCTCCCAATTCACTTTCCTCTACTATTCCAATATAACAAAACCATCCAACTGAGCTCTCAACATAACCAATACCTATAAGCTAGCCAATACCTACACCCACCACATCTACAACTCCAACCTTTAACACTCATCCTATGCAGACCAAATCTAAGTCTGGTATCTCTAAACCCAAATCCAAGGCCTTCATCACCACCACTCCAACTGAGCCTCACGCATTCACCATAGCCAACAGATCCTCTAAATGGAAAACAGCTATGGCAAAGGAATTCTCTACTCTGCAGAATCAAGGAACTTGGTCTTTAGCTCCTTTACCACCCCATAAGAACCTGGTTGGTTGCAAATGGGTCTACAAAATAAATTATAATGCTGATGGGAGCATAGCAAGACACAAAGCAAGGTTGGTTGCAAAAGGGTTTCACCAAGAGCCAGGGCTAGACTATGAAGAAACTTTTAGTCTAGTTGTCAAACACAAAATTATTAGATTGGTACTAGCCTTAGCAGCATATCGTGGCTCGCTCTTATAGTAACTAGATGTCAAAAGTGCTTTTCTACATGGAAATCTTCAATAGGAATTTTATATGCAGTAACCTCAAGGATTTATAGATCCTACAGTTCCTCATCTAGTGTGCAAGCTACATAAATCCCTCTATGGCCTAAAACAGCCCCCTAGAGGATGGTTTGAGAAGTTCACCAACCACATTCTTCAATACAACTTTGTACAATCTTCTAAAAATCACAATTTATTCATTATAAGCATAGACAAATCCATTGTAATATCCCGACTCGGGATATGACACGTATCCCGAGCTAGGCGATACCGACCTGAGTTGGGTTGGGCCAAAACATGAAACCCCGGACTATAAGAGAATTTATTACAAGAACAAAGTTTAAAGTTAAATCGGAATATTTAAACACCCGAATAAACCAACATTTGAATCTCGTATGTAATACGTGCATGCACAAAATTAAATGGAGATGTATATGTAATATCTATACATACATAATGTATCAATGTAATATTATTTATATATGTATATATGTGTATACGGTTGTATATATATATATATATATATATATATATATATATAATAGGTATGTAAAGTGTGTGCCATGTGGGCCTTGCATGATGAGGAGGTGGCAAAGCCACCGAGTGGGAAATCAGCAAGAGAGGGCTAGGGTGCAACGTGTGAGGAGGAGAGAGAGAGAGAGAGAAAGCTATGTGTGAGGTGTTGTTTGTGCATGGATATGCTGCCACCGCAGCTACAGATGGCAAGGGCCACCGACTGGGGGGGTCGGTTAAGGGAAGAAAGAAAGGGTTAAGGAAGAGAGAGTTAGAAAGAGATTGGAAGAGAGATAAAACTGAATCGCAAGAAGTTAGAGAGAGAGAGAACCGATTGAAGCAGTTGAAGGAAGTCAGTAACTAAAATAGGTAACCTATTTCATCTTCACCTCTTTAGTTTTACTCCCTGTTATCATAGACTTTGATTACTGAATTGGTAGGACACGAAATAGAAAAGAAAAACAAGAAAAACCAGAACTGGGTTTACGGCTGGAAATGGTGATTTAAAAATAGGTGAAACCAAATCAAGATTTGAACCATAATATGGATCGGAAACGTCTCCAGGGACCCAACGCACTTCGAATCAGCTTAAATGGTCAAGAAATGGCCATTCTGTGGCCAGTTATTCCCTCACCGGTGCAACGCCGGAAACTGGGAATGGGTGTGTGAAACCGGTGATGTTGGAGGTTAAAATCAGTCCTAAAATATTTCTTACAATCTTAGAATTCATTGGGAAGAAAAACAGTAAAGTTTGGACGTAAAACCATGAAGATTCGTGAGGAACTGCACTATTCCGGCGACCGTGGCCGGAAAACCCACCGGAGAAGACGACCGGATTAACGGGGGCTTCTTCGGGTCAGGATGAGATCGGGTCTGGGTCGGGTCGGGTTGAGATCCGACCGACTGCAATACAGGTACCAACACTGTGTCGTTTTGAATGTAAATTTAAAATCAATTGGGCCTGTTTGGTCATGGATATAAGGGATTGGAATTGGATTGGAGTTGTCCAAACCGTGGATAGGGTGAGAGAATTGGATATCTCAATCCGGTTCTCTGAAGTTAATTGAACCGGTTGGTTCACAGTGGAATGGAACCGGTTTAGGGTTTCTGGTTCTGAACCAACTGGTTCAGACCGCAACTCTGCATAATTACATTTTGACCCCAAAAGTTATAGATAATTCCACTAAGGCCCAACAGAGAAATGTTAATTTTACAAAAATACCCCTGACTCAAAAGTGGGTCAAACGAGGTCCAAATAGGGCAAATGAATAGTTAATTTTTATTATCTCGGATGCTCTAAGTCCAATGGTGAGGTCCGTTTCACGAGACGGGGCCCCAAAAGATAAAGACATGTAAAAATGACCAAAATACCCCTGCTTCATAGGTGAGCCAAATGGACTTCAATTGAATTAAATAACTAGTGAATTTTTATTATTCTGAACCTTCCGAATCTATTGGTAATGTCAAAATTATGAAAAGAGGTTTCGAGAACAATGGACATATAAAAGTCTAAATAAGTATTAGAAATACTGATCATAGCAAGGCATAGAATTTGGTAAATAGAAATTATTCTGAAACGTATTTACTGATATATAGGGAACTCAACGGGAAAAGGAAAACCTACAGGAGACTGATTTAGCAATGCATTAGAGGTAAGTAGATACCCTTTCTCTTCCATGTGGTGTTATCAAGCCAAGTTCATTCTTTTACTGCCAAACTTGTACTCCTGAGCGTATCTGATGTTATTGTCTCCACAACGTGATATTGTTCTATCTGGTGGACATTGATTTATTGTTGTACCATTGTTATCATGT